>JAMKCH010001712.1:0-38173 GCA_023653785.1 Ophioderma brevispina
GCGAGATGGATGTCTCGTTGTACCACGGCATACGAGATTAACAAGACGAGTCTGAGTTTTTGAAGGTGCAGATGAGTCTAGCAATGTGCCATCCAGAGTGTACCATTCCAAACATGTTATGGCAATATTATCTACAGCTGATGGACAGTTTGATAAGAAATCAGTCAAAGTTTTCACTTTCCAGTCAAAAGTTTTCAAGCTTTTAGTGCAGTTATGGGCAAGTTCATATTTAGTATGCTTATACATGAGACAAGGGGCTTTATGCGGGTTAACAGTCTAACAGATAAGGTCAAAGATCATTTTGGGGTCATTAGGGTCATTATATTGCCCTCTACACTTATTCTTAGACCACATAATCGATGACCTATTTGGGTCCTCTGTCCCTATTTTTGACTCTCAGCAAGCTCGCACCAACATTTCATAGTCTCAATTCTAGTGGCACAGTTCATCAACCACATCTATTATGTGTATGAGTAAATTGACCTGTCACTTTCTGGGCTGATCTCCCTATGGCATCGAGCGTTCAATTTTCATGAAACACAGGCAGGTACGGAATTGTGTGTAGTGAGATGCAAAGATGAAGCTGGTAGGACGAAACCAGGTATATCAAGCTGTATTTGCACAACTTTTTACATGCAAACTTGAGGGTCCAACAAGGTACACATAGGTAGTCGAGCCAAAGCTAAAACAGCCTGCTTTGTACCCTGCTTGGAAATAGACAATCTTTTATCAGCTAGCAGAACTGAAAAGATAAGAGAAGAAAAAAAAAAGATTATTGACCTCTTGTCAGGGAAAAGATTGCTGACCTCCAGAAAAGAATTGCCTTCAAACTGTGTAGTTCCCACAAATTGTGCATGTCAATCGGCCCTGAATAGACATGTCACATGTTTTGTATGTAAAGATGGTTCAGAATATTAGAAGCAGAAAGGTATGAAACTAAACATTCATTTACTAATGCAGCTAAGATTAAAATAAGGTGGCCAATGTGGTTGCCCAGACATCTATTGGGAGCGTCTAAAAATAGTTTATCCAAAAGATATGTGACTGACTCAGCTAGAAGACTTAGAGTGGGTTCTGTAATCATGTATTTACTGAGATTTAGGCCCAGTTTATTTGAAGAAACTGTTCATAAATTGGAAGTTGTGCATTGGAAGTTGATGGAAAATGACAGAATCAGGCAGTTATCCAGCATGTCCTTTTCCTTTTATGCACAAAAACAAGTTGGAGCTTTTGTTATGCTACGTACATGTGTCATTGCATATACTACAATGAACTTTCTTCTAGGGTCTAGGTTTTGTCATCATACACTCTTTGGATTTGTCCCCACTACTACACAGGTATAGGCAGGGGCAAATGTAGGGCCACCCAATGAGGCATTTGAACCATAGACATTTGCCATTAGGCAAGATAAAACCCCATGTTCAGCTGTTTGCCCTTATGGGGCCAGTCTCTGATACACTGCTTTGTCATCTTGCATTATGTGTAGGGTACTTGCTTGTTTGTGAGAAGCCGGAGTAGTGTAAGAGTCTAGTCTGTCTGATGAAGTTCATCTGAGGACAAATTCATGCATGCATGTACTACAAGGACAGCTAAGGACATGGGTTTGCCCTAGAAAAAGTACAGAAAATTTTGTAACAAAGAGCAAGCAAGAACAGTATTTCACACCAACAATTGTATTACAATGTTCAGGGCTTTTGTGGAATATTGAAATCCCTATGGTGCAGTGAGATTGAACAGTGAAAAAAAGTATGGTTTGCCCAGGGAAGGGGTCTGTGGTGTATTGCTCTCTCTCTGTCTGGTCTGTATTATTATTCCCCTAGCATGGCAGTTTGATTTATGTTTTTCAGCTATTGTTGTATTTGTACAGCCATTTTATGCAGGGCAAGGACTACAGACTTTCTTAGGGTTAATTTGGGTCTAGGTGGAATCCTCTTTGTAGCCTTACTGAACAATATCGTTCTTGGTTGCCGTACTCAGCATTTGCATTTTGCAGGAATTTTGAAGGAAGAGATTGCGCATAGCACTGGTTTAGGAGAGAAAGATCAAAATCACTAAGATTTTTGAATTGAAGGGAATACCACACAGAGCGACAGATGAAATCAGAAACGGCTAGTTCCAAATGGAGGCTAAGATTTCAGAGGCATGCTAAGAGAAAAAAAAGATGTCTTGACTTTTTGAACCTTGGGGAAATAATCTTGGGGTTTAAGCTTTTAGTCGCAACGTTTTAGTGAAAATACTTCAGAGTCAAATAATTGTACTCGGGTTCCTTTTGAAATGACTTTTCCATATGAGGAGCCACACCCAGTCTATGTGTTTAGTATGTGTATGTGTGTCCGTTAGTATGTTTGCATAATGGCATATGTGTGCTTGTGTATGCGTGTATGTTTGTCTTTAAAAAGTGACCTTTATTTTAATTTTTGCTATGTTGCAGAAAACCTACCATTAATGTCATGTCCCACTGAACTTTAATGCCTAGTTACATATCAACCATATGTGCTAGTTTGAACATAGCCTGTGTCAATCTCCTTTTATTCATTTGGACTTTGGTCACCATATGTTATAGATTCTTGAGTAAATATGGACACGTATTTTAATTATCTGCTCTTATCAGAGAAATGAGGATGATTAATGATGACATTCTTTGTTAACCATTGATTGTTTTACCATAGGAACCGGCATAAATGTACATCGCAACAAAAGGACCTTTGTAATGATGTAAAGCAGTTTTTGTGTCGTCTCTACAAGAATTGCAGAAGGCACATAGGGATTACTAGGGTCGTATGTGTGTGTGTCTGTTTGTCTGTGGTCAAAATGTTAACCCTTAATATATTGCATGCCGTATGAGTTCCGTAAGGGCTACGATGATATAACTTGGTGGAAAGGAGGGGTGGGGGGTAACATGTTGGTGACCTCATGTGACCTTTCTTGATCTCATGTGACCTTTGGCCCCATTCACAAACTGCGACGGCAGACGCCCTCGCGTCCGGGGGGGGGGGGGGGGACCGAATTTTGAAAGGTAGTTTCTAAAAAGATGCTATGAGCAAAAGTGATGAGAAATGTTTAGGTCTGAAGGGTCTTTACCTGCAAAAATGATAGAAACAAGCAGCGACATCATTGGTTTTGACCTGAATTCCCCTTTGACTAATTTTGGGAGGACATAGGTCATGCTAAAAATGGACTTAATTTTCATGCAAGCTTGCCTGTCAAACTGAAGGATTTGGTCATCAAGATTGTCACACTAGAATTGTCATAGTCACAGGGTTATTCAACCCTTATGGTGACAGTTTCTCATTGATTGCTGAGGGGGAAATGGGTGACGTGTTAGGTAATCTATGATTAAACATCTATGAAGATTATCAATATTAGGGGTCCCCTGCAAGGCATGGATGGAGGGTGGGTAGGAATATCCCCTACTGCAGGAAGTGTAGAAGCTCGGGATTTTCTCTTCTAATTATTGAGGTGCTCGAGAGTGTTTGAGCACTCCCAAAGTGCTCATCCCTCTGTGGTTTCTCATTGTGATCATGTGGCCAGCCTTGCTGTTAACTTTTCAAGGAACAAACTGACCATAACAAAAAGGAAAATTCCTTGAGTTGTGACATACTTTTTCACTCATTACACCAACCCCCAAGATAAGAAGAAGTGTAAGAAGGGGGAGGGATCATGTTCCTCCCACCAACCCTTTTATAAAAATGGCCAAAATGATATTTAGGTTCATGCATATGCACAACAACAGCCCTAATGGGACTTGTGTGTGTTGGGCCACAGGCAACCCAGGGGCTAATTGGCCACTCTGGTTGCAGTGAACTCTACTCTCCTGCTATTTACTCGGACCTCGGCAGAAACCCGAGAAATATCATCGCTTAATTGACCCACCCTATTTCTGATGTTGGAGAAGAAGGCACACTCCCTTGCATGCTGAATATTACATGTATTGATTGCCTCCTGAGTCCGAACTTAAGCCAGCCATGGGACATCGAGATGGCTTTTTTTTCCCACTGAGATACTATTAAAGGACTGTGCTACAACATTACAACCTAGGTTAAAGATCAGGGAGTTCTAAGCATTCCTTTTAAAGCTGATAAAAATTGAACTAAAAAGTTGTCTGATTCTTGTGACTGTTTTATGCTCTCAAAACCAATAGAGCAATTTGTCAGCACAGTGTGGCCTCGATGCAAACATCTTGAAAGAATGTTGTCTTTAAAGAAACTGGGTCAAGGGAGAAAATTGCTATTTTGTGTAAAGAGTGAGCTTGTAACACACTGCCAGTTGTTGACCTTGTCTATTTTCCACATTTACAGGGGACTTTGGCAACTAGAGATGTCCACAGTTATTGAGTCACTAGATATGTTGACTTCTGCCATCTATATGCTGAAAATTCATTGAATCCAATAATGGACCTCACTGCCCTTTTTGGTCAGGAAAAACTAAAAACTGTGTGTGAAAAAAAGTCTCCAGTTTTTCAGCATTTTGAGCTGACTGTATCTCTGATTGATACACAAATGAGTAAAGTTATGTAGGCACAGATCTGGCTTTACACCAAAGATCCCAACACATTGAACAATAGTCCTTGGAAGATATTCTTTTGTCCTTGGTACTATAGGAGAACAAGGCTCTGTTCCTACTTATGTCTGTTTTGGCGTAGCAAAAAGTGGGTCAAGCTCAAGGCATGGAGGTTTTGCAATGTTTTTGTTTGTTTGTAGGCCTATACATGCATGTGTGTATAGATGACGGTATATTCTAAATTGAAACAATTAGATATTGAGCAAACAGGAAATGCCTTTCTTGTTACATTCTGTTTTGTATTTTTTTTCTGTGGCAACATATTTTTTCCAATATGTAAAATTTTAAAGATAGCACAAATTAAATTTTTAGTCCTGCTCTACAAAATAGATTTATGTGCTGCCAGTGCCATTTTGGAATTAAAGCAAGGCTTGGGATACAGGGTGCAGCTGACACTTGCGGGTAAAAGTGCTTGTGAAATTTGAAGTGCAGGCTTCAACGTTCTGTTTTATGGAGCCACTCAAACCTCGCTTTCATGCCTGGAATAAAGGGGGGAATTTGGGATTGACATTTCTGGGAAATTTGGATATTTGGAAGGAAATGTTCGTCCTTTAAATAAGATATAAGAATTGAAGGGAAATTTTGCAATCTTGGGAGGGAAATTTTGCAATCTTGAAAGGAAATTTGGATTGTATTCCACGAAATTTTGCATTTCTTCCAGCCCTGCTCGCTTTTATCACAACATGACTGCAGCGTGAATAGCATAGATATAAATTCAGCATCTTTATTATTTTTTTATGTTCCATATTACCAGTTCAGGGGCATTTTCTCCAAAATGCTGTAAAAAGAATCAAATTGCCTTGAACAAATGCACTGATGCTTGTGATGGCACTGACGATTAGGGCAGTGTCATTTTCTCAATGTGCTCAGGGAATGATATAATGAGAATCCCCAATAAGTATGGAATGCCATTGCTAACAAATATTGCTGTCACACACAAGAAGTAGCGCTGTATGTGACATGTGAAGATATAGGTCAGATAAAGGATCAGGGGGAAGACTGTGCATGTGCACAAGTAAGTTGGCATGCTAAACATGTACCGAGATGGTGAAAGTCCTTTATGTGTGAAATGCAAGAACAAGGTAGATATGTTAGCTGTGAGAGGCTGTGAGATTTCACAAGCTTGTTGATCCCTGTAACCCACCCAGGATGGACATTCTATGTTTGGTAGAGATGCACAAGGAATAGCGGAACATTGTGTGCCATATATGAAGTAAATCCCAAGAGATGAAGAAAAGCATAGAAGATGATTATGCTCCAAAGAAAACTTACTCTTTGTCAAGTCTGTTTCCTGATTTTGCTGCTCCTTTCCTGCGTGAGGATGTGCCACTCAAATGGGTCGGTTTTCTTGGAAAATACATAGACATGGATTAGATTTTCGCAGACAATTCCAAGACATGGTTGGGTACCAGTTTTGGGGAAAAGACCCTACAGTAATCAAATTTGCCATTTTGTAGGTGGAAATGACCCTACAGTCGCTGTCAGAATTGTTCAACCGTGGCGTGGCGTGTGCGCCATGATTTGCATGAAAGGGGAGGAGCTTATGTGAGATTCAACAATAGAGAGTCCGATCTGCTCTACACAAGCCAATCGGCATTCACTTTCACGCATAGGTCAATGCACTGTAAATAACAAATTCTGACAGCAACTTTCGAAATGGGTAGGGGTTCAGGGTTCAATCAGCAGGCCTCTGTCAAAAACATAAACCAAGTCCCCTCCCAAGTGACATGCCAACTTGATGTCCAGACCTGCAAGACAATCTCATGTTCGTGCATACAAACATACAATGTAAGTGTGGCACTTCCTTCCAGTGTTGTATGTATGGCAATTATTTGTTGCATTTCAATTACTGCAAAGAAATACGAACTTTGTAAAAACAAATACATCAAACAAGTAAAATGCGGCATAGCATCAGCATGCTGATATTTTCAGGCTCTGAAATTTTTAATTGCCAAGAAATGTTTTTATCTTCAACAACGAGAAAAGACTTTGTTGATCAGTGTTGTACTAGTAGTTAATATAATACCTCACCCTCAAAAGGCCTCTCAACAGTGAAGGGAGTGGCATGGCAAAAACAAGATTCCATTTCACCCAGAAGAGATAATACAGCTTATGGGGTCAAGCCAGGCAGTTCAGGAGAGGACATTCTTGTGTGAACATAATGTGTCAAGTATAAATAATGGAGTTCAAGATGTCACCTTAAAGCCGTCTTTTTTGATGCACTCTGTAAAATGGGATATTTAGCAATACTTATTCTGTCAAGTTTCCATGGTAAAAGTGTTGAAGTTGGAGCAACATTTGTAGTTGGAGTAACAGAGCATGCTGTGATAGTGCATTCATTACAAGTGTTAACCAACAATTGTGGCTTTTTGAATTTGCATAAACTTCTTGTTAGCTATTGTAGCTCTGTGCAAAAAGTGCTTGAAGTTCAAGTTGAACAAAAGCTACAGAAGGTTAACCATATTCACTGTGTGGAAATTGGGTTTTGTGGGTTTAAAAGAAATCAAATGGTAATAGAATTGGTTATGTGGTTCAAATCTGTTGATCTCTGGATTCAAGTTTTATTCAGAGGATTAATTGATGATAAGTGTGCGAGTAGTCAGTTGCATCACTTCATCCATTTTCTGGAATATTCCTCCACCAATTAGCTATTAGTATCACTTCTGCCCTGATGTTAAAGGTACAATGAGAGATTTGGGGCATCCATATATTGTTGTATGTATTGATTTCATATAGATAAGACCCCAATAAATTCTGTACCTTGCATTTGGCTACAGAATTGCCTTGAAAGTGAAAACAAAAAGTAATCTTGATTTACTTAATTTCAATATGAAACATACACTAAATTTATTGTTTGCTCCTAGTAAATTAGAAATTTCACAATTTTTGTATCAAAGAAATGATTCTCAGCTTAATCATTTCACATGGGGATATTTTTGATAGAATGCTATACATTAGTGCAAAAATTAGAATTTCCACATTTTTTAGGGATGCCTGTTATTTGAAATCTCTTGTTGCACCATTAACTATAACTAGAGCTCACAACCAAACTCTAACACTAAATCTAAAATACAAAATTGATAAGTGATGTATTAAAAATTCCCATTTGTGAAGTATGATACCAGATCTAGACAAAGTCCCTTTTTCAAGCCCCCAACAGACATACTTGATACAAAATTTTGACATAGATATGAGCCCAGACAATTTTCAAAGCACTCTTTGACATTTTGCGCAAACAGTCCAGTGATTTTTGGTCATCTTATTGTACCACATTGATATCCTACAGATACATTTAGTGAACAATCACTACTAAACAAGCACAATTAAAGCTATTGGGGAATGTTGAACTCACAAACATTTAACACCTTACATTATATGTCAAATTGTAGGCCTTTATTTGGTCTTCGATTTAGGTTTGTAATTTAACCATCACAACTACACAACTGCAAGCTTAATTATGGTCTGCAAGAATGAGAAGTCCTATTACTCTATGGGTCAGATATTATCCCTCCTTGTTATGAGGTCACGCAATGTGGGTGCTTGATTTTTCAATTGTTTGGTTATCATACACTACAAATCGGTTTACACACACCAACAACTTCCCCAGCCTTAAGCTAATCTGAACCATTGTAGATGGACCCTGACATGTTTTTGTTGTGTCATTGAGGTTCAAGCCTAAGTGACCTTGAGTGACAAGAGGACAATGAACTCATTAAGGACATCAGACCTATCAATGGCCAAATCCTGAGGGACTGAACCTTCTTTAGCTATTACCGGGGCGGGGGGGAGGGGGGGAGGGGTTCTTGGGTTTTGGTGGGGTACCCATGCTCGTTCCAAAAAAAGAGGGACTGCTGCCAATGCGGACTACCGCTCGGGGTATCAAATTCAAAACATCAGTCTAGTCCTTCTAGGGTATCAAATTCAGGTAAGATTGTGACTGGCTCATTGAAAAACATGGGAAAATTACTTTAAAAACATGTCAGTAAAATCACCCTGCAGTGTGTTAAATTTTCTTAAAGTAGTACAAGTGTTATTTTCCCTCATAATTGGTTTTCTTTAAAAGGTATATTTTTAATATCACGTATTGAGCAGGTCCCGCTAGGGGTTAATTTTAACTCCGCAATCTAGTCTGTTAAGGTATATTTTTCAACCGAAAACGGGTAATGAATTCAACTAAATAACTGGTGTCCCGTTAGGGGTATATTTTCACTGAAAATTGGTCCTGTTAGGGGTCACTATCAGACCCCCTGGAACTAGCATGGTCCCACAAACCTTTGAGAACCCCCCCCCCCCGGGTTACCGGGTCATCAGGCTATAACTGAAAGATTCCCCTACTTTACTCAATTCTTGACTCTTTCACACCCAACCCTTCCTGTAGAGTCCTCTGTTGCTTGCTTCTTTTATAATCACAAATTGTTATTTTGGTGTTTTGTTGTTCAGTGAGAGAGCTCACCTAATGAATATTTTCCACTGGCTTGTTACGGTGGGCCACCATCAAATGGTACAATTTTCTAATGCTGACAAAAATGTAGTTGATTAGTTTCAGAAGTGATGAAAGCAAAAGCTACAAATAGTTCTTAGTTTTGCAATTTCATACCAATAAGCCTAGCTTGTCCAATACATACTGATAAATTAGATTCATTTGCAACTGTGAATTGGCTACACTCAATTGAAACTCATCTCTTGTTGAGTTATCCACTGCAATTCTACATTCTGCAGTGACTGCATGTAAACTATTTGTATCTCAAATGACCTTGTTAGGTCGACAGTGGGTCATGTAGGGCAACATCTTGCCTGGCATCATTTTGGAAAATGTTGGGGATTTGAATTGAAAAATAGAGTACTGTCAAGTTGGGGACAATTTGCACAGGTGATATTGGGATTGGGCAAAACAAAATTCTGCAGACGCTTTGGGTCAGTCGGGGTTTTGGGTCAGTAGTTGATGGGTTTGTTGGGGTCAGGGAGGGGTAAAGCGTACAGGCTTGTCTTTAAAAACAAAATGTGAGCTATCCATTTCTATAGGCTATAATTTTGCTTTTATATAGATCCGCTGTATCTTTGAATTAAATGCAGGCTTTCTCCACATTGTACCCAAGGAGTATAGTGTGTTGATGACATTATGAAGTTTGTTGATCAAGGGGTGTGCCGCATTATAAGGTGACAGGTATGATTCTTTCAGAAACAGAAGGGTGAATTTCCTCAAGGAGGGGGGTTTAATGTCATTAGATCTGATATTCACAGAGATAACCTTTTCCTCAGAAGATCTGACCAGATTCTTCAATGTGACAAGTTGATTGGCCACAAATGATTATAATAAGTGTAGTCTGTCTGATAATCTAGCGAGAAAAGTTTTGATTGGATCATCCTGGCATCTTGTCACAACCTTCTTGCCGCCATGCTATTGAATTGTACCAAGTTCTATCTCTGTGAAGAGACCGATGTTTTTAAGCTGTGTTGATTGTGGGTTTTCTTTGGTCTAGACCTTGGCCCTGGGGGGTAAAGATGACTAGGTCACTGTCCACCAGATGAGGGCCATTAATAAACATTAATATACCAGAAGTCTGAGGCATCTGCCATTCATTTCCTACACACTTCAGTGAAGTACATTGGCCTAATATAGGGATCATATCCATTTTCCCCTCCTCCTTTTCCTTTCGCTGACCTGGAGCCCTTAATCACCATCGTTTATTTGTAGAATATACAAAACTGACTTGTTTGTTTAGAAATTTGATGGATTGGCTTAAAGTTTCAGTTTTCACTTGTTATTGCTAGGAAAGTACAGAGTTCACTCCCCTGTTTTAAGTGTGTGTACCTTTTTGTAATATGTAATTGAGTTAACGAAATGTTGTCCAATGTTTGGGTCGGGTTTCACCTGTTAATGAACGGACTTTTGCCGTGGTAGGGTTTACAGTGTGGCCTGTGGTGACGATTGTGTTAGCAAACATGGGAGTGGGTGTGTAAAATACTTATAGAAAATATTTAAAGTATTATTTTTTTCTAATGTTGTTCTCTCAGAAGAGGATACTGTCCTGACCAGAAGTTGTTTAATTAACCCTAACGCGGCCGAGATCAATGAGAGCCAACTAAAACGTGTACCGGTCGGAAAATGTTTTCTTGTTGTTACAATCTCTGCCTTCAACAACTATTTTTTGTCGCGCAAATTACTCTATGGCCCTCATTGCCTCTGGTGCCTGTCTTACCGTAAAATGACGCGATGTTCCTCGTTGCATCTGGGCCGTCTTTAACAGAAAATGACGCGATGTTTCCCTCGTTGCATCTGGGCCGTCTTCCCGGAAATGACGCGATGGTTTTCCTCGTTGCACCTGGAAGTCAATACGGGAAAATGAAGCGATGCTTTTCACTGCATTTTCGGACGTTTGCCCTCAGAATGCTCATGCTTTTCATCAGGCGGGTGACAACTGTGTACAAATGCCCATAGACATTTTCGATTTTCGATGGTGATAGCGCCAACCATTTTCGATAAGCTACTTTTAAATTATGCAATGAAACGCATTCATGACGTAAACAGGAGAATGACGTAGCGTAATAGCGCGACTCACGACATATGAGCGTAATAGCGCTACTCACGTACTGGCGAACTTATATGCTTACAAAATTTCATGTGCAAATCGTGGAAGTACGCATACATATTATTTATTTATTTATTTATTATCCCTGTTCTCATTGCTCGCACGCGATGTCCTCGTTGATCTGGACGTCTTTACGGAAAAGGCACGATGTTCCGTTGCATCTGAGACGTCTTCCGGAAAATGGCGCGAGGGTTACTGTTGCATCTGGGCCGTCTTCCGGGGGAAAATGATGCGATGTTTTTGTTGCTTCTGAGGCCGTCTTCCGGGAAAATGACGCAATTTTTCGTTGCATCTGGGGCATTATTGACTTTACGTACTCTTCCTGTGCAGGGGAAAAACGGCCGCAGAATGCATGAAACGCAAAATTTGGACTCTCGTTGAATCTGGCCGTTACAAATAAAAATAGATTGCCCTCTATGCATTTGGGCCGTCGGCCGGCCAAACGACCCGGTCCGGGTTAGGGTTAAGGTAGGCGGCTAGCAACAATGTTAAATTCGGTAGTTCTTCCAGGAATATGGTATCTGAGGAAAATTGGCTTTTTTTCATAAGAATCATGGGGGAATTTGATCCTATTTGGGAAATATGCTAGCGTCTGGAGGAAAGGGAACATTTATACAGGTCTGCAGGTTGGGGAGCCCTCAAGACAAATTTAGGGGACACCTATTATTTCTTATGTAGGTGTTATATGGAGAGATAAAATCAAAATGTCAATATTTTAAAAACAGGGTATGTATCGTAAATAAAATCGGAACTCTGATTGAAGTGATAGAAAGTATGCATGCAGAAATAAATGCATACAATTATTATTTGAATAATGCTGTTAAGCATCCTAAATAGGGGAGGGAGGAGGAGGAATATCAACTTAGTTAAATGAAGTGTTTTTCACATCTAGTGCAGTCAGGAATCTAAATTTGATTACAATGGGAAAAACATTACACATGTTATATCCTTTCTCGGAAACAGTCACTAGGTCATACAGAGACTGTGGTTAAGTTGGTGCCCTAGATTGTGGAGGTCGTGAATGTCTGAACTCAGAGGTCTGATGAACTTGAGCCAAAATTAATTGTAGACCAAGGCAAGTCATTGTAACACCAAGCTAAAGGAGAGAAAGCCAAAAGTAAATAGACTCTGTTTGCTAGTCATGAACATGCTTTCACACACTAACCCAATAACCTAACTAGAATCAGGAAATTGGAACTGTACAAAAGCTTGGTGGTGCTGTTTATGTTACCTAATTACTACTGCTCTGTCAGTTGCTTCTCTCTGAAGAATTTAGGTGATAAAAAATTGCCATAAATTGGATTAAATTTCACTTGAGTAGAGGCAATACTAAGCGAGCTTTTTCAGAGCTATTAAATTATTATGTGACATGTTTGTAAGGCCTGGGTATTTTCTAGGTCTTGCCAACCTTTGTTCGACAAACTACGGTGTTGTAGGCGATGACATAGTATAAAGGAATGATAAAATGTCAGACGATGTTCGAAAAGGTTATATGCTCATCTGGACGTTAATTTTCCGATAGAGCCTGTGTATTGTATGGTAGAATGGTCCATTTGTACATAAACTGTAGTGTGCATTAGAAAAATAACATTGGTATTTGGTGAGCAAATCAAACAGAAAGGGGGAAGATGGGGAAAAATGGGGGCGTTTGGTGATCAATTAATTTAAGGTGCTTCCATAAATAAGATATTGAAATGGATAGTTACACTATATTCAAGCCATTTTTGAATGTGTGTCTTTAGGTGACTGCTAAAACAAAGAATTATGGACATACGGTATGTTTAGACAAATTTAGTATGCATCAATCTGCAACATGGATCATTTTGACTCACTTCACAATAGGCCTAGGGCATGTTTTAGTATTACTTGGTGAAAATTTTTCAACACATTCCCATGATGTTTTGAAATTTACAGGATTTGAACCCCTAACATAATTCAGCCTTTTGTGAATCCCGTTATGTAGAATGTTGCATGGATCTACATCTCTTTTTACACATTTTACTATCTTTTACTATCAATTTGCCTGATATTGAAAAGAGGCAACGGAGAACAACAAATTTGACTACCACATTGTCAGTTCATAAAGGTGAAGGTCTCAACAATAGTAATCGGAAGACATAAAAAACAACAAAACAGCCCAATGTGTCATACGGGTGCCAGCTTAGTAATACTGGTTCCGGTTGACATTACTGCCGTTTTGGTGATGGCACACACCCATTGTCAGTTTTGAAAAGAATTTGAGCATCATGGAAGTGATCTATTTGAGAAATTATCCACCCTTTTCCCCCGGTATGTTCATCATGTTTAATGCTTCATGCTGCAAAAGTTAAAGGTGCAACGAGAGATTTCACATATCAGGTGTCCCTAAAAAATTGAAAGTACTGATTTTTGCCCTGATGTAAAGCTTTCCATCAAACTATCCCCATCTAAAAGGACTAAGCTGAGAAATGTTTCTTTGGTACAAAAATTGTGAAATTTCTAATTTCGTATATGAGCAAATACGAAATTCAGCCTATGTTTTATATTGAAATATAAGCAAATTAAAGTCACCTTTTTTTCTCTTTAAGAAATTTCTGTAGCAAAATACAAGGTAAGAAATCTATTGAGCATCAAAATTTATATGGAATTTCTAAATTATGACACAATATTTGGATGCCTCAAAATCTCTCGCTGCACCTTTAATCACAATATAGGCAATGTTGTTGTTGGGAGGAAAAAAAGAATTAATTTTGACTCATTGTTTGTTTGTTTTTTAATAATTCATCTAAAAAAAACACTAAAAGTAGTAAGGGAATAAAATGGCCAGAAAGATCAGCTAACAGGCATGGGAAAAACTTGAGGACTATTTAAAATCAGGCAAGAAAATTTTCAGGCTAAAGTCGAAAGTTTATGCTGCCTTTTCATCTGCGATGCCCTAATATAGAACTATATGTGGTACACGGCCTTAAAATGAAAAGGTATGTTTTATGAATTCTCTAACCATCATCAAAAGCACTTAATCTTATGCATTATTTGTAGCCTTAAACTATCTACTTTCTGCTGAAATTTATTGGAAGAAAAGGTGAAAATATGATAGCGAAATCCGGCACTTGCCATATTCCGGTTTGGTAAAAAATCACCATGGCAACAAAATAAATACACATGCTTGACAGGATGTTGAATCCTTTATAATTTCTATAACCGACTCATTGTGGGATTTCCCAATGTGTTACGGTAAAATAGACTTGCGAATATCTTGAATGGTTTCCTATTGTGCATATTGCATTTCACTTCGAAATGACAGCATGGGTCCTATTTTGTTTGGGAAACGACATCTGGTAGCATGTAACGTTAATGCAAGAGTCTTGTTTAATTGTGGACCTAGACCCATAGACCCCAGGTGAATGAGGATTTGCCTTGAAAAAACTGAATACTATAAGGCACCACCCCCATACCAATGGCAGTGTTGAATGATCCAAATACACACCCTGTACCCTTTTGAGGGAGCGGTGGCAGAATGATTTTGAAAGCGGAGGGCCACTTGGCAATTGGCATTTATCTGGGCAATTTTAAATGCTTTACTATTATTATTTTCTCGTGCAGCTATGATAAGCCCGACATGAAAATCATTTTGAAAAGATACCGACTCCCATTGGGTGCCATCAATGATATTCCAAATACTGTGGGCAAAATAAAAGATTCAGTGCCCCTCAGTGGAGATTGAGATTGGAGATCTACACTTTGTGTGTTTAGTAAGAGATAATAACGATAAGCTTTATGCAAAAGTTTTTAACAGTGAATTATATGACATTCCCAGTCTTTTGATCAAGAATTGTATGTAGGCCTAATCTATTCTCACTAATGTTTTTGTGTTAGAATTTCAATCAAATATTTTATGTAAAATAAATAATTTCATGTTTAAGTGGAAAGATACATGTAGGAGCTATGAGTGAAAATTATCCATTGAATTCCACAGAGATCCCTGTTTTGGGGCTCTTACAGTTATCACTAACATGACCAGAAAGAGGTGAAATATGTCGCCCAAGGAATAAGGCAAACTGAAACAAGGGGGTTGAGATTAAAATGAATAGGTGCATACCATGGAAGTCCGTTAACACTTTGTCAGCGATGTAGTTGGATATAGAAAGTACTGCAGCCTTTTTTGGGTAGGAACAATATGTCAGCAAATAACGGCGCCTTCCTTCCTCAATCACCAATCGTTGAAAAATGTCTCAATGTTGCGTATGACTTTCCAAGGTCATTGTGTTTCAATTTCGTATGTATTGAATCATTCCAATAAGGTTTAGGAAAAACAAACTTTATTTTTGTCTCCGATGTGGTATAAACCAGGGTCGGACGGTGAAATTTGTTAGTGCTTGTCATTTTCCTGTAGACGTTTCTACTTAGAGCATAGATAACATGATAAGGTAAGATTTTCAGTATTGTTGAGATCTTTTGATCATCCATCTGTTGGCACTAGTGATTTGACTTGAAATTTCAGTTTCCTAGAATAGCATTTTTTGACCACTTCTATTTCCTTAAAATTAACTGAACATAATCTGTTTATTGAGTGCTAGTCATTCACTGTCCTATTATAAAGACCAACCACATTATTACGTGGGCAGAAATGGGAGCAATATATTCGCCTCTACAATACCTGAAGGCAAGAATGCCTAAGGGTACATTTAGTATAATCTGATGACATTTTGCTAAAGAGTGGATCCATACAGTGGTTTTATCAATTATCATTTTTGTTGGCTGTTTTCTTGTCCTCAAGAAAGCTTTCAGGCACCTTCAGGTCATTTCTTCATTGTTTTGTTCCCTGTTTTATTCCTAATTAATCAACTGAATAACTCAATTGTTTTACTCCTAATTAATCAACTGAATAACCCATTACTACTGAGACAAGAAGAGGGGGGTTATAAAACAGGACTTGACACTCTTATCATTGTCTGCCTCAGTCAGGCATGCACAGACGTGATTTATTTCTTGGTCCGTTGTTGCGGCGCCTCCTTGGTGGCGCATGTCCTGCGTAGAACCAGTAGCACGTGTACCTGGGATTGGCTGCAGCTGACTTTTCCGTTTGCTCCATTTTCCTGGCAAATAAGGGACATGTCCAAATACAGCTGTTACATTTCCTCCGCAAACCTATTACATTCTGCTGTTTCATAAGTCTACAGGTACTTGGCCTTTGTAATGCCAGAAAAGCTGATAGTCTTATAATTTACTCATGTACATGCTCTGTTTTATCGATATCAAAAATCTCACTTTACTCAACACTTCCAACCCTGTGCCTCCCTTTCTGGTTGTTCCCATCATCCTACCATCCCAGGACTTACCTCATACCTCTGGGGAGGTGATCCTGTGATGGGTAATGTGACCGTGTGAGTGATGGATGCATCAGGATAAGGCAATTTGCCAAGGAATCTTGAAATCTTGCTTGATTTGGGTCACTTGTGATTATTCTACAGGATCAGTCTCACCTTAAGACACATGTCTGAACTGTAGGGCTGATAATGAACTGTGTACTTGTGAGGGAAATGGCACTGTGAGATAACGGTTTGTAAATGTGAAAGGTAGATTTCCATGCAAACGAAAGTGCCAGAATTGCATGCCATGCCACACAAGGATACAGCGATATGTAAGCTCAAGTTAATCTTGTGATATCTTTTCTTCGGTTTTTGATGACTGCTGTCAAATATCTATTCGTGAGCATTCGTTCCATACGAGTGATTAGATTATATTAGTAAAATGACGCATAACATGAGCTGAAATTTGCAGTTGCCTTAATGCAGCAGAACTTGTCATTTGGCCCTTTCCCGTAACAAACATGTCGCATCTTGTAGAAAATACATTGTTATATCTTTGGAAATGCCCAAAGTGTGACAGAGATCTGAGAAAAGTGTCCCAAGTCTACCCAAATTAGTCTCATTAGTATTCTGTGCTGTGTAGTATAAAAAGCTGATAAAGGGTCTCTGAGGAAATTGCTTGGAAGTCTGAGAAAGAGACCAGGCAGTTGCAATGCATTGTGGTGTCCTGAACTGACTGGCCTGTCGTCTTTTGCCAATATTTCATGTCGATGAACTTACCTATCTATCATCAATCATTTTAACACTATAGGCTTTTTATATGACCCCATAGGAGTGGAGACATTTCTATGGCTACATGTATGTACTTCAGTGTACGTGTTTGTTCCCTAAGAACATGACCTTTGACCTTTTGCAATGTTAACTCAATATGAAATACTGAAGCTTATGTTTCATTCTATTTTAGTGAATGCACTAGACCTCTGTTGCCAATGGAAATGTAATGTAGAGCCAAAAGAAATAAATTGTGAATCTAGAGCTGTATGTGGTCACCTTTTCAGACATCCATTGTCGAGGTTTTTCAAATTGAGATGAAAAATTTAAAGTCGTACTTGCACACTCAACCATTTTGTGAAATATGCAGGGCACAGTGTTTTGAACATTGTATCTGCTTAAAATTTAAAGTTTAAATAAGTGTTGTAATTGGGAATCCATGGTTGAAAAAAATGCATCCCAGGAACATGATCAAAATTTTCCTCCATGATGTCTAAACTTTACGTAATTTATAAATGTTCACTATTCTTAGTTATTTCTTTATTTAGAAGCCAAAATTTCTCTCCAAATGGCATAAATTTCTGGGTTTTCAGGCACGATTAGAATTGTTCAACAATTGTAAATTCATTTCTCCAAGTTTGCTTTCATTCTACTGTGTAGTGATTGACCTTCAACCAAAAACTTTTTAAGGGCATGAAAATCATGAGTAATGATTAAAGTCACTACTTCTGTCAAAATGAAGGGATTACAGAGGGGGAGTATACAGAAGGGGTCAGCATGTGTAGTGTGGTACAGGTTTTGCAGGAGATGGCAGTGGGTAAATATTTTCTAAGTATTCAAATGTGATAATTTATAAGACTAATTTAGACAATTCTCACTTCTGAAGGAGGGAAGCAAATGATGAGAATCTTATATTTAAATTTGTTTCTTCTTTAAAGAATAATAAAATGACCTGCCAGTATTATAGCTTTATCGGCATCAAACTGCAGACTTGCTTCACAGCATCCCTGACTTTATATCAAGGGTTTAGGGCAAAAAAGCACCGTCTGCAATAGCTGCCAGGTGTTAGATTTGGCAGGTATAACACTTAAAAAGAATACAACTGACAAATGTCAGGTATTGCAGGCCTTTTTGCAGTAAACCCTCAATATATGTCATCTAGATGGAGCTCATTAATCAAATGTGGCCAAATTTCTCGTCATGTTCCAGTTATCGGGTTCTGTGATTACAGGAAAAATGTTGCGGTCTCTTCTGCAGCGGAAGCACTTAAATCTATCAATCAGTCATACTGCATTCCTTGAAAAAAGTATGCAGTGATAGACAAAGGATGTTGTTTTGAAACTGAGAATGTGAACAAATACCATGATCTTGTTTGCTTAATTCTATTAGCAATTCATTAACAAAACTTTTTCCTTTGTACATTTCAGCGCTTGACTTAACGGTACTAGACCATGCAAAAGACAAGAAGACCAAAACAATAGAAAAATCCACGAGTACCAGTGTCGTCAGTGACTGGGTCCACTTAAAATTCAAGGTTGAAAAGTTCTCCGGCCCTCGAGCGGGGCCGTCACCGACACCGCCAGCGTCGCCGCTGTCGCCACAATCGACAACATCATCGTCTTCTCTGTCTCCCTCGTTACGGGTATCGCCGTCGTTACGAGCATCGTTATCGGCGCACAACATGGATGTAAATATGAACATCAATCCGGTTTCGACATGTAAGTAGCCCGTGAATGTTACCCCTCCTTGAGCAGCAGAAATGCAATTTTTAAAAATTTTAGCCTTAAATTTTAGCCTTAAATTTTACTACAGTATGGAGGTTTAAGGGGTACATTGTGACATTCTTGGGACTTTGTAAGCCAATTTGATGGACATAGGACATATAATTAACTCAGTTAAAAAAAATCTTTTCTTTCTGCTCGGTACATCATGAGTACATAATATAATATAATAAATTGGCACACAAGGGCCTGGTATGTTATATGTCCTGGAACACCTCAAAGAAAAAAATAAGTGGTATATGGTGAAATCACAGGAGCACCATTGCAGAATGAGCTGCTGTGGTGTGGTAAGGAGAAGAAAGGGATTTTACACGTCTTTGTTCAGTGGTCTTCTGAGCTTTAAATTGCACATGAGTTCCTTCCAAGCTGACAACACCTTGTAAGTTATTTTGTGTTTTGGGGGGAGGGGGAGGGAGAGGTAATATTTGCATCTGAACACTTTGCTGTGGGTTGGTATGGTTGTGCATTGGGTTTGTGCTCTGCTATTTGGAAAGAAAAAGTAAATATCTGGAAGTTATTATAAAGCTCTTAAAGGAATAGTATGTTTAAGAATCCATCAAGGGGACGCCATTCAAATTGTACAGGGATCGTCGCGTACAGGGATCGCGTGCACGTGAAGTGGGTTTATCTCACTGGCTTAAAGTCAGACATGCACAGTTAAACTCTGAAAGGGCTTAATAGACCAGCCGATGCCCACGATTACGCTAATTTTGATGGTTAACTTGTGTTCAAGTTACTTCCATTTTGTGCAGCAGGATTTTCTGTGTTACCTGCACGAGTCCCAGTAAGTTTGTGTCCCCGGAGAGACTATAAAATGGGCTCCGTCCGTATGTATGTCCATATGTCCGTATGTCCATGTCCGTATGTCTGTGATAAAAAGGTTTAACCCTTGAACATTTGTTCATAATGTTTCTGGTTGAGCTAGAGTAGCCCAAAAACTTTGGTATATTGTAGGAGGGGAAACCCCCATACTAACCATGTTAATACATTACCCATGGTCCTCCCCGGGTCTGTCGGGGGTAGGGGGAAAAAGGGTCCAAGGAAAGGGTCAAATTGCACAGAAATGTGTCAACATTTGGCCATAATGCTGTACTTGTTTTCTGTACTGTGGTTGGTGACTTTCGGCTTCTAGGGTTTCAGGGCAATAAAAAATGGAATTTCCCTTGAACTAGTAAACTGGTGTTCTACAGAGGTGGAATAGCATGTATGACTACCAAATGAACTATGTGGAGGAGATGATTTCCATACATTGCCGTGTGTATGTTGTGTTTTGATTCAATTTGTTTGGTGCCACAACGGACCAGTGGGGGATTCCAATTTGAATGTCAGCATTGCAAGGTTTTCAGGAAAGAAAATGGAAATTAACTCTAATCGGATCACCTGTGAACAGTGTTCACAAAAC
This sequence comes from Ophioderma brevispina, assembly GCA_023653785.1. Classification (NCBI taxonomy): domain Eukaryota; kingdom Metazoa; phylum Echinodermata; class Ophiuroidea; order Amphilepidida; family Ophiodermatidae; genus Ophioderma; species Ophioderma brevispina. The sequence continues at coordinate 20,393 of JAMKCH010001712.1, forward strand.
CTTGACAGATGAGCAACTTTCTTATCCGTCATTGCGTTGTCATGGTTTGCGTTTTACCCAAGAGGTCCTGTGTTTGCGTCGATATGCAGAGACTTCGTGTCGTTCACGGTAAACAACATGATTATGGAGACTTGCCTCACCTGTGCCGAATACCTGGCATGGTCACTTGCAGTTGTAAAGGACTTAAAGAATTTGAGGAAATTGATTTGGAATGATAGGGCTTTTGTATATAATGAGAAGAAGTTTTTGGTGGGACGACTTTAATACAGAGGGAAATTTGATTTGATGATTGGGTTTTGTATATGATCGGAAGAAGTTTGGTGGGATAACTTTAATACAAAGTATAAAATAATGGTTGGAATTATGGACTACAGTTGGATTAAACATTTGTTGGACACTTGATACGCACACTACTTGTAAACTACATGGGATTCAGTCACAGTGTAATTTCCCTCTTGGTCCAATACCATTTGGTACATAGAGCCTTAGGTACCTGCTGGGTGGATAAGATGCTCATTATGATAGCCCATTAGTACATTGTCATATAAACCCTATCTGAACTTATTACCAGTCTGTCTATGATACTGGTACTTAAAAGAACATGCTGGACAAATGAGAGAAATGTTTACCCCTTGGAGAAATGAAGCATTTAAATGTTTCTGTTGCTCTGTTGCCATTTGGTAGCTAGCACCTTTTCAACTTCATTTGAGTTGATTGTTGAACATGTCCCAAAGTGAAAAAGTTTGTTTGGGAAAAAACAAAAGAAAAAACCTGAAAAAAAAAGAAAACAATACAAGAGCACTTGAGTGCTTGAGGCAGGAGGAAGATTGTGCCTTATGCTCCAATTCCCATCCCATTTTGCTCCAATTCCCAATACAATTTTCTCCAATTCTGTTCACATTTGGTACAAAATGGGGCTGGACCAGGTGGGATTGGACCAAATGGGATTTGGACCAAGTGAGATTGATTGGATCAAGTGGGATTAAATCCTTTTAAGGCCTTATCTGATATACCAGATTATAAGATGATATCTGATTTATGTTGTTAAAAAAAAGTAACCCTGAAAACTTGCTGAAAGTAAGTGTGGATCAGAAACTCTAGTGCACATGAAGTTTCTAAAGAAATGCCCCTGCTTGGATTCAAACTCAGGACCTAATTAGTGGTGCAAGAAAAGGGGAGATTTTGTAAGCCAGACTGATCGGTTTCCTCAGTTTTGTGAGGCCTTGTGACTCTGCTTTTCAGAAGTTACATAGAGACCTGTATTGGGAAAATTAGGGGGGTGGTCAGTCATCTCTGATACTTGTGCTATCCCGATGAACTTGCATGGATTTGTATTATGCATAAAACCTCTCCAAATTGTCACCTTCTTGTTTGTTACACCTGATGTGCGGAAATCACACTTCCAAAACTGGAGCATTAGCCGATGAAGTGTTGCACGTATCAGTGAAAGCCTCGTGCACAATTCCCACATAATACCTGCATGATGCCGGCACATCAATCGCACTTGTGCCAGTCAATACCTCTGCACATGTTGGTGTGTGTTAGCGCCTTTATTGGGCTAAAGTACTTTGACACAGAACTGTTTTACATTGTGTAAGGTTGGATAAATATGATAATTTTATTCTGTGGCCATGTGCGATGCTTTGAAAGAAGCAGAACAGAGAGGTTAGCGGATGTTCTCTCTGTTGGGAAGCGGTGACAGGGACAGAACAGGACGGGGATGTTGGGATGGGTTAGACAAACATAATGTGTATTTATAGATGACCACATGTTGTCTTGTTTTATCAATAGAATGAATAATGCCGATTCCATGTAGAGGCAAATACGGCACGCTGTTTTCTGCTAGATATATAAGGTGGTGGTGCTGTGTATTTGTTGGTGGTCATAGTTAAGGATGGGCAATATTGCCGCCTGTGATATTATTATGATAATAGTTTCCATGTTACGATGGTGATATGCCAAATTGCCACACACAATAGTGATATCAATTAAAAAATGGTGCTCCAGCTAAATAGGAATACTCATACTAGTGTGATAAAAGTAATAATGGCAACTTACGGGAGTCTTCTGCATTAATGGCCAGTTCAGCATGCCCTCAGTGGATTTTGGCCAATGTTAGAATAGCAGAAAACAGATTACAGAATTGAGCACAAAAGCTTCGGAAGAAATACATGATGCAATTTGGTTTATTTTGGCTGAGAATTTTGTAACTTGTAGGCCTAATGAAGGCTTCATAAAGGTTCACGGGTTGTGACTGTCATTATGTCATCATGATATGCGATATGGAAAATCATCCCCATGAACTCTCCTAGTTAGAGTCCATATTTGTGCATTTTATGTCAAATAGCAAATAATCAATATAGAGAAATGTGAGTTGTCCTTTTTACCCTACAATACCTTTATTCTCATTCTTTAATACTTTCATTCAAAAGATGTAGCTATTAGTAACATATTACTGAAACTATTGTAGATTTTATCCAATGAACTACCCCGACTTTATAAATCGATCAGCCCGTTGTTATTATGCACCTTCGATTGGCCCGAACAGTGCGCCTGTGTATCGCGTTAATGCTTAAACGCCGTACCATGTGATATCATCTCATATTACACCTCACGCCTAGGAACCAATGAGATTGCATATACAATTTTGAGTGTTTCTGCAAGTGTCAATGGGAGTCTTGAACCTACCCTCCTCAAGCCTAAGCTCGTATTCACTTTTGGTCTTGAACATCCGACACAAAGATTCACCTCTCATTCACATTATCTCGTATGTAAATGAAAGGTGAATCTTTGTGTCGGATGTTCAAGACCAAAAGTGAATACGAGCGAAGGCTTGAGGAGGGTAGGTTCAAGACTCACATTGATGCTTGCATTAAGAATTTAAAATGTCATCAAGACATTCGTATCATACTGTAGCATTGATTGCAAAAGTGAATGTCATTCTCACAAGCCTAAGTCGTATTATTTAAAAGAAATCCGGGAGAAAATTGACAAATGTTTGCTCTATCGTCAATCAGCAGCCGTAGTTCAGATGCATGCTGAGTTTAGTTTTGACTGTTCCATGATTCAATAGCAGTCTTGAGACAATACAAAATACTGACAATACACGTCTACCGGATTTCCTAGTTATTCCCATAACAATCGTTTCTTCTCGTAGACACAACATGCTGCAGTTTATACAAAACAGGTGAGCAATTATATTTATCTCTGACTGATAATGATTTGGCAAATAAAAGGTCTTTTATCGTAGCACGCCCCGGCTTATGTTTTGTAAACTAGAAATACTATATTCCTACAGGTGTGAGGCATCCTTTAAGTCCTTTAACTTTTCATAGTCTCACATGCCTATACTCTTATTGTAAGGACTCCCTTGAGGTAGTGGCAGTTAACTTGGTGACGCTAATGTAATCACAACCTGTTTCCATGTTCATGTGAGCTTGGGTAATTAAAATTTTATTATTTTATAGCATCTTGCTTTAAAAGGCTAAAACAAAAGACGAAAATTGAAGCGTGTTTCAAGAATGAAAAAAAATACCAAGGGGCAAGCAAGAACCGAAATTAGGATATAACCCCATCTTAGCAATATTCAAGTAGAGGTAGGTTTGATCAATTTTGTGTAAGTGAGGCAGGTAGTGGTTCCAGACTGCACATGGTTACACCTTAATAAATTAATAAAATTAACATCAGGCTTTTTGACCTAACAATCTCTGTATCAGATACATAAGAATCGAGGGAACTTTATTTGCTCTAAAAGCTAACAATAGGAGGGAAACCTAAACGTGTGTGAGAGACCCAGCAACCGTCAACGAACCATCCTGTCGTCTTTGCGGTGGCACACTTTAATCAGTTGATCGCCATCACCTCTGCGGTTTTCTTGCGAGTCATCTACAATGGGATCCCGTGCATGCCGGGTCAGCAGAGGTTACTTGCTCTGAATCATTGTTTATACCACAGTCAATCTCCAGCAGCTTAGGGGGCATTCATTAGAAGCAGCCCGACTTGTCGCAGATTGTATTAAAGGGATATTGAATAGGCAAATCGAATGGTTGTAAAATACCGATGAAGGGCCTTCAAATCTTAGAATATCAAACTCCAGCAATGACAGACCAAAATTGACATAGGCCCCTACATGTAAAATTACAACTGTTACACAATAAATATGTTTACACACATTCATTGTGGTAAAACATGTTGCTAAATCCAATAAGCCTGAATGCTCAATTTTATAACAGAGCAGAACATGGTGGTGAGATGGGTTCATGCTCCTAAAAATATGCACTCTTTGTGCACCATCATGCCTTTTTGTGGAAAACAAATTGGAGCAACTTTTGCAGTCCACCATTTTGTGTGGAAATAAGACTATTTACACATCACATAGTGATCTCAGCAAATTTTTTTTCAGCAGAAACGCAAGACATTCTGAATTAATATGCTGGGGCAGATGCTAGCAGAAAGGTGGGAAACAACTCTTTGTATACAAATCTCCACTAAAACTCGGTGAATTCTGTTTGAGCAGTGGCTTATTCTAACTAGCACAAAAATAAACCAGGGGGGTTAACACATGACCATATGGGAACGACGGGACATGCTGCAAATATAGGTATCATTTTCAGCCTTGTGGTATATGAATGACCACTTTTTGTGTCGCCCTGCCCTAAGGCAGGAAGACACATAGGGATCACTTTGTCCACTGTTGTCTGTAGTCTGTTGTTTGATGATGATGATGATGATGATGATGATGTCTGTTGTGAAAAAGGGTTAACATTTGCCTGTAATATCCTCATACTTTGATGGATTTAAACCAAACTTGGGTCACAGGTGCAACATAGCATCCCCCACTTTATGATGAGGTCAAAGGTCGCATACCAAGGTCAAAGGTCATGTGAGGTCAAGTTGTAAAATAGGCTGAAAATGTAAAATTGACCTCATTTGAAAAGTTGAAGTTCAATTGGAACCAAACTTGAATCATAGGTGCAACATGAGATCCCTCATTTGTTGATGAGGTCAAAGGTCACATATCAAGGTCAAAGGTCATGTTAGGCCAATCATTCACTAACCGTGACGGCAGGCGACACAAGCGGGGTCCTAGTACACTCGATTATTTTTTTTCTTGGCAAGTTGGGTATAGTCATGGGTCCTTTTTGAAAATTTCAACTTTAATTATTGTTTATAAAAAAAATTTCCCCAATTTGAAGCCAAAACTTTCCAAAAGATTTGTATGCCCTTTTTAGCACAGAAAATGATAACACACAAGGAATTTTCACATCTTGAATGATCTTATGGTTGCTTAAAATTATTGCCATTCTTTATCCTCAAGTACTGATGGCATCAGTTTTTAAGATTAGGATCTCCTAAAACAAGATTTTCAATCAGTGTATTATTCCAGTGCTATCCTATGGGCAGAGACTTGGACAACAACAAAGATTGCAAAAGAAGCTAAGAATTTTAGAAAGAGCTATGGAGAGGGGGTACTAGGAAGGACAGAGTCAGAAATGAAGACTTGATTAAAGCAATATTAGCACATTTTTTTTGAAGGGCGCCCCCAATTTTTCAAAAATTTGGAGATTTTTACACGGTTGCATTGGTAACTGGATATTAAACTATACCTGTGAATGGTTAAGCTCGAAAATGTCTATGTGTCACAAACGATGGAATTTTGTACTAGAATAATTATTATCGGGGATCCCCGATAATAATTCAACGGCTGCTGGAAACGGCCTTCCAATGTGAAATAGCCGGGAAATAGCGCCATGTACGTGTCTACGCTCATCCATTAGTTGTTTTAATAGTTCGGGCAAGTTAAGTTAGAGGTTATTTTCTCGAGGTGGCACTATTTCATCATGGACGGACATAAACGTAGCATTTCCAGCTCTGCCGTTAAGTCCAATCTGGGATCCCAATTCTAATTACAAAATCGCTTATTTTGTGATAAATACGCATTTTTTAGCATTCTCGTTCGCAGGTATAGTTTCCTAGACAATTACCAACGTAACTGTGCAAAAATTTCAAATTTTGAAAATTGGGGGCGCTCTTCAAAAAATGTGCCAATATTGCTTTAAGAAAACAAAAAAGTTGAGATTGGTGGGACACTTTACTAGATGGCAAGTTGACAGATGGACACATAAAACAAAGACTGGATGGATGGATGGATGGATGGATGGATGGATGGACGGATTTAGTCGTGTGATAGCCTGTATGGTAGCTAACATTTCTATTGGTAGTTTTTTATACACAATCTCTATGGGCTCTAATGAGCACCAAACATTTTCCCACGATGCTACATCACTAGGCTGGCTAATTTAATATGCACACTTCATCAGCACGAGTTCATACTTTCCGCACCGCTGTATTATACATGTAGCAGTATAGACCAGGTGTATCATAACTGAAGTTTGATAGTGATAACAATATTTTTATGATTTAACGCAGGTGCAACTCGGTCTTTGCCGTTGCTTTTATGTCTGATTTATCTTTTTCATAAGTGCTAATCAAATGTTATATCATCAGTTTATTACCCAAGTTTCGGTGTTTATACGTCTTCTCTCTATAAGTTTTAAATTATTACGATGGTACCCAATTCCCCTAAAAACAACAAACAGGAACATGTTCCAAATTGTGAAACAGGAAAACAGGATGACATTCATGTTTTGCAAACATGCTTCTCAAGAAATAGACTTAAGTTCTGCAAATCACACAGAATGAACTAAAAAAAATGCAATATCATCAATTGATTATCTTATTAAATAATTATTTGAACTCAACCAATTTAAACCTTTTTAGATAGATCATATGATGTGTCAAAAATGAAAAAAAAATGCAAATTCCAATGGTTTTTTTTGGGGGGGGGGTATAACATTTAAAATGCCTAAAACTCAAAACTAAATCCAGGACACTCTCCTTGTTTTGTGGGAGCTAGACTCTTTTGCTGAATATCAAGACCAGTAGAAATACAAAATTACAAAGAAGTTAAAAAAAGCCTATGCACCTTTTCCACCAGTATACGGAGTACCCATCATACAGGGCCTTTCGTTGTTCGAATCGGAATTGCGAGTGCCTGTGACTCATTCTTTGGCTAGGTGAGAAATCATAACTTGGTTTGTTGCCAGAACAAGCAAAGTCCATTCATTCACAAATTTGTGATCCCATCAGGCAAAGAATCAATTTCTCAGCGTGGTTTCTTTTGGCTTGCAGTTTTGATGATTGCTACAGGATTTTTTCCCCTTTCTTTCCATTGGAAGAGAAGGAAAAAAGCTAGGCTGCAAAAGTTTCAGACTCACAGCATGGTTCTATAAGTTTGGTCTTGTCTAAGTTTCCTTTTTAGACATGCACTAGGATGAAGCTGTGTCTCTGTAAATGCATTGGAAAAAAATTATGTTGCCCTCAAGTAAAAAAAAAATGAAGGTTGGTTGGTCTGATTTGGTAAAGTTGACTGAACATCAATCTCCTTGGGTTGATGTGTATATAAGATAATTAACAGTAACAATACATAATATATTTAAAGCTGTTTCAGAAAAACGAAATTTTGGTTATATCGAATTCCTTCATAAATAAAAAAAAAAGGGCTTTGGGGAAAATGGTGGCAACTTAGCACTTTCTCCCCCAGTTTTTTTTTAGGGTTTTTTACTTAACAGAAGGAAAATAAAAAGAATAAAAATGTCCAGTTTTCCTTTTCCAAATTATTATGAAATATGCTCGCTGTAGGTTTTGCTTGTAATTTCTGATTAAAACCATTTTATCAATGCAGACCAGGAAAAAAGAATTGGTTTATCGCTGACTGGACTTTCTATTTACACATGCACTGATCACATAGCGCAGCTGTATATTCCCCACAAACAGGGGCCTCAAACAGGTCGGAACAGTGTTTAACACGTTTAACTGTAAGCGGGTCAGGTGCGACTAGCGAGTGGGGGCTTGTTTCTCCTGTCCAGAGTTGTGTTGGGCAGCAGGGCACCTCCTCCCTCTCTCTCTCCCTAACCTAATCTGTTAACCCATGATAATTCCCTGTGTCATGATGAGCAACAGCTTAAGTTATTTTGCCGCAGTTGGTGGATGTCAATATGACCTAGTCCGGCCAGACGGAACCAGTCTCTGTGCAGATGTCGCTGACAGGGATAGACTCCGACTTCGGACCAGACATCTTGTAGAAGCAGGAGTTTGTACTCAAGTGAAAATAATCTCTCCCCACCCCATCCCGACGGACAAATGGCAGAGATGTCCTGAGTTGCAACCCCCCAACCCCCACCCCCGATGTTTTTTTCGCACAATTTACCTTGTCGATACAAAGAGACTGATGTTTAATGATTTTACTTGGGGGAGGAAGTGAAGACTTCTTATCTGATATTATGGCATTTCAACTGCCTCTATGGAATGTTTGCCATTGATTTGTCACTAAACTAGTTGTCATCTACAGCGTGTCCATTTCTTGTTCATTGTATAATTTGATAGAGTGAATTGTGTGTTATCTTTTACTTTATATTTTGTAAATGTTATGGCTTTTAAATGACTATCGGCATAAATTCATGACTATGAGTGAGATAATGGTGGCATTTGCATTCCAAGGCAAAAATTTTTAATCCTTTTAAAGGACACTGACATGGTCCGATCCTAATCCCTCTCCCAGAACCCCAGATTTTACTGGAAGTGGTCTACATTTTGATATCTAATAAAAGCTACTGTTTTTCTCATTTACCTTGTGAAATCTTAGAGCTAAAGGATGTTTTGTTTCGATGTTATGAGTGAAAATGTGGCCCCCATTTTGGTCAACTAATATTAATTTTACACAATACTCTATGGGGATTGAAGGCCATTTATCAAGATGAAAACTTATATGCTTAAATCAGGTCATCCCCCTTTAAATAAAAGGTAACAATTGATAATGTCAATGTGATTAACAGTAATACTTAAATCTAGGGATTGGGGGTCATGAATGAATAATGATTAAAACCTTCCCTTAGTTGTATAATTGTATATCATATTTCTTCAGGAAATATTAACTAACCCAAAAGAAACCCAGGAGTGCAACCTTTGCAGAAATTGGAGTCATATTTTTACAACAAAGGCACCTCCTACATAGAAAGGAGTTAGTATTAATATTTATAGTTAATATGAAAATTCTGCTTGTCAAATGGGAGATAAGCATGGGAAAGATTTTACTTATGAGTAGACTTCAGATATCAAGATGGAAAGTCCACTCACACGTATCTTGTCGCCGGGCTGCGAAGGTTTGTATTTGTCGTCGCCGCCGCCTTTTCATTAGCTGTTTACATATTGTGTCTGTATAACGAGTGTATCTGTGACTTAAGTAGTGATTGATTGAAGTATTTGGTAAACATTTGACATATAGGGAAAGTTAGGCAAGATCGTATGCAGGTCAAATCCTGACCTATGTTTTGTTAATGTTGACGTTAGCAATAGCTTAAAGTCAAAGTTGAATCGGGCATAGAGAGGAGGAGAAGCGGCTGCAGTAAGAGGAAAAGAGGTTCATCAATTAACAACCATTTTCTGCTAAAAGTTAGGATATTTTGAGGTATTAACTTAATTAGTTTGATGAGGGAAGCATAAAATCTTGAGGAACTGTTAGTAACAAAGACTTGTTGATATAAGCCTTGAGAAAAATTTTTACCTTATTTAGCAAGCTTTTTTAACTTTGTTTGGTCGTTTTTTATAACTTTATAATTTGATGCGATTTCATCCATGGGAGAAGGATTTTTTTTTTATTCTCTATCTTTCCTAAAAGGTTACCTACCTCTTAAAGATGTACATGTCATAACTGGTCAGATATCCTCGCCTGTAACTGATCAGTGATTAGAGAAAGGACCAGTCTTTGTGCGCAAATATATTTTCACGAAGACAAATTAACGTGTGAATGAATTGCATTGTTGCAGACCAAAGTGTACAGAGAAACAGTTCTAAATGGTTGTCAAAACTGTTTGCACTATTTTCTTTTATTAAAACCATATGATTAGGGCAAAGGGTGATCTTTCACATTTCCAATTGCTGAAGTAGATGTGAAAATATGTCTAGGTCGCACTCTGAAATTTACAAATGGTTTGATTGGTTTAATGGAAAGCAATTTATCCAGGTGCGACGGTTGAAGGAGGTAGTTAATTGAGACGCCTGTCCTGTCTGTTATAGTAAGGGAATGTAGTTGGTGGAGATGGACTGAAAGAAGAGCATATGCAATAGACTCATCTACTGAAGACTTGGTTCAGTGAGTTGTGCTTGTGGTATGTTTTGACATGCACTGACCTTCCTGTTCTGGGTATCATATATCAGACTCAAACCCCAGGGGGTATATACTGGTGAATGGAAGTTACTGAATTATATCTTGGGATTTGGGACATAACCCCAACACACCCAAAACTCACTAAAACTCACCGAGTTGAGGCTAGAAAATGTGCTAAGTCCAAAAAAGGTGTGATGACATCATAATATGGGACGGGTACGAAATTGCTGGCCGGGCCAGCGACGCCTTCGTGTCTTGCCATCCCTGGTCATGGGACTGGGGTGCCGGGACCCCCCTGGTTCGAATCCCACCCAAGATGTCCAATCTTCTTTACCTTCTATCCCTTTCCCCCTTCCCTTCCTCCTGGGAGATAGAAACGAGCAGTGTTAGGGGGTAATGAACTCGAGGAATACAATGGGGGATCTTGTCTAATGTTTCTGTTGTGCATGTGGGAATATAGATCTTAGGTATGTGTGTATTTGTATGTGTGCTTGCTTGTTTGTTTGTGTACACATTACATGACAAACTGAGCCACAGTAGTATATTGAAGACAAAGTGTTAAAGCAAACATCAGAAGTAGACAGAGACAAGATTTACATTGCAACTGTGATACTTGCTGTGAGCAAAAAAGAGAAAGAGGAAAGGGCCAATCTCCATAGAGTTAGCCCGGCTGAACCTACGTCTTTGTATAGGGTGTTGGTGTAGTTGCCATTACAATTAGTGAAAATGGTGTTGGCCATGTGGTCCTGGTTCTTGGCACAGATGTGGAAGGTAGACTTGAAAGACCTCATCTGTTGGAGTAAGATCTGTCCAGTGTGAAATCAATGACCCATCTGTGCATAAAAAGGTGGTGTTGAGAACACCATGTTAGTTAGTCTTCGTAATGCAGACTTTGAGAACTGATGTTCTGTAGCGTAGTTCAGGCTAGAGTTTGATTTCAATTAAAATCCTAAGTTTTGAAATATTCATTACAAATAAGTTGTTTTCATCCCAAATGTGTTATTTGGACTTGGCAGTTACCAAACAGGATGTATGCTTACGTTGCCCCAACCCAAATATAAGTAGGACAAGCATGGTATTAAGCTTGACCTCACTTGTTATGACCCAGATATTCCTTTGTTAGGAAATCTTAGATTTGATACCATTTAAGAGAAGCAGTCCCTGTCATCATTTGATGATCACTGATCTATCTTTGACAGTGTGTTCCCCATTCAGACACCTTATCACCCTGTGTGCAGATTTCCATTTCAATCATTTAAGCCATCCACACAAGACTGATTTTTGTTGTGTGTGTGTGAGTTTTGTTTTTATCCAAAACAGATGTTTCTGGTTAGCCGATTAAATCATGATTATTTTTTGTCGAGTTTAATGAGTTGGCGGGAACGTGCTGTGTGGGCTCCCCATTGCCACTTTTGTGTTGTTTGTTAATAGCCTTAATGTGATCTCATCATCATCTTGGGAGTGTTAAAGAATGTTTTGTCAGTATAGGTAGCTCCGGTAACGGGAACTGTGATAGGACGTCCACTCTTTGTATTTTTTGTACAGCGGCGTGATAATGCCGTTGACTGAACTGGCAAAATGCGCAAAAATATTAACAAACTTGTGACAGCCAATTCATGCAGCAGAAATCATTACTTATATTCACCAATCTGACTCAAAACTCCAACAATAAACAATGAAAACTATTTCAGTTCACATATTTTAACCCTAAAGTTTAAAAAAATGTAGTCAAGACAAAGTGGGCTATTTACCATCCGCGCACTGCCATTTTGGGCGATTCGGTTTTTAGTCAACGGCATCAGCGAAAGTACAAATCCAAGTACTTGTACCCGGGGCGGCGCCAGGGTAAAATCATAGGAGGGGCGAAAAAAGATAGGGGGGCGAAACAGTACAAAATGGACTCATTTGGTTAAAAACCCATAATGTTGCGCAAACCCCCCTGTTTTTCTTAAAATTTTGAAAATCTCAGGGGGGCGGCTGACCCCCCCTGCCACCCCCTACCAATCCAAGAGACAAGGACATTCAAAAAGCAACTTGAAGATCATCTGAACTAAATAGCTTCGCTTCACACACACGTCACCAGATCCGTTTTTCCCCATTAGGAAGTGTTGGATGTATTCTACCAAGGCACCAAGTGATGTACATCCCAGAGTGATCTATAGCATAAAATAAATTTTCTCCAGTATTTTCCTATGTTGTGAATAATCCCATTCAGAACAATTTAATGGGAAAATTGAAATCGAGTTATACTGAGGTTGGGAGTTCATGTAAGACAATATAAGTACCAGGTAACTTCAAATTAACGAGAAAGGGCACTTGTTTGGGTGTGGAACATCTTCTAGCCAGTTATTCAAGCCAGGTGTGGTCTCACGAAGACCAGCTTAGAGTCTCCTTAAAACCCATTAGTTGTATTTTTTTTTCTTTCACAAAGAAAAACAAAGTACAAAAGGTGTAAACCAGTGAGTGAGTACAAAATCAATCTTAAAAAGAAGGGGTCTTCAGAAAGTCCCACCTTTTAAAATCCGTGTGGATAGGATGTTCTCTCTATATATCTTTTCATAGCAATCAATTTACATTTACATTTTTCTTTCTCTCCAGTTACCGGCTACCACCACCAGCCTCAACAAGAACATGAGAATAAAACGAGGCACAGGGGTGCCAATCCGCAGCCACAAACAGGCCAAAACTGCACCGTATTGGCCGCAACCAAAACTCACCAGATCTCATCCTCAACCACACATCCACACATGAAAATCGTAAGTGCCAATCCTGGAGAGGGGGGGGGATATTTCAACTTACACTTTCCTCCGTGGGTTGGGAAATTGGGGCATGGAGTGCTTCTTCCGTCATGCTCGTAGTTGCATGGTTATCACTTTGTCTCGGCAAGGGTTGTGTAAGTGAAAAGGGATTTCCCAAAAGGCTTGATATAGAATACATTAGAGTTTTTCAAATGTACTGGAAAAATTTAATTCAAGAAGCTCCGTCCATGGAAAAAGTTTACTGGACTTGATTTTTGGGAAATTTTGATATTTTTCTAATAAATAATATAAGAAATGCCTAAGAAAGGTAGCTCCTTTTGTAGGAATTTGATTTACGTCCAATGGAAATATTTTGCAGGCCTGTTTCAGAGATTCATTTTTTCAATTAAATTTCGTGGATTTCTGGCCAGAAAAACAATTGACAGATTGTTTGTTTCAAATCATGAGATAAAAGTGTTAATGGTAATGGTAGAACTGCATCAGTTTACCAATTTATTTTAGAGAAGGGTTTGTATCCAAAAGTCTTATAAGAAAATACATTCCCATGTTCACAGATATGCTAAAATTTGGCCTTTCTTCAGTTCAAATTTTGGATGCAGGAAATGGGACTACTCTTCTGTTACATGTCTGCGTTTTCAAATGTATAATGTTCAACCGATAAATATTCCCAATTAATAATCAAATCTACACAGTTTACATTAAATAATTTTGTGAACTAAATATAAACAAAAACCATTTTTCTAAGTTTACACTGAAGGCACCAATGTGTCCAGTAGGAAATAAGTTACATGGTCCACATGTTTGATAATTATAATTATATTTTACCATGCCTTATGATTATTCCAAGTCAATGTGTAATTATTCCATGTCAATATGTAATTATTCCAAGTCAATATGTAATTATTCCAAGTCAATATGTAATCATTACAAGCCAATAATGTAATTATTCCCAGTCAATATGTAACTATGTTGTTGCAGGTACTAAAGCGTTACTGCAGATGTACTCTATATGCTCTACTTGTGTACCACAGAGGTTCATATTTTATAGTATACTACTGTATAGTGGATTAGTTCAGCAGTATTCAGTTTTTCATGATTTTTACAGTTTTGAACAGTTCTGTGGTTTAATTTCTGGTTTCAAGCAGCTGCACATTAAATCTTACCGCTCAAATTTTTTTGCCCTTCTAAACTTTACCGCAATAAGCAGGAAAATGAAAACCTTGTGAAAATTTCCTGCTTTCCAGTGAAATGTGGAAACATGACTGGAAAAATTAAAGGTGCGTGTTCCGATCGTCTTTGGGACCCCCCGATTTACCCGGAAGTAGTATCGATTTTGATATCAGATGAAAGGCCGTATTTTTCTCATTGTCGTCCTGAAATTTTAGCCCTCAAATCCATTTCATTCCCAAGCAAAAAAAAACGACGAATTAATGGTTAACCATCAATATTAGCACAGTATTGAATAGGGCTTTGCAATGCGCATTATTGCTTCTACCATCAAAACCGCAAGTTTGTTTCCCATGGTACTTGACGGGGCTTGTCAGGCTTTCATATCAAGTAGAGTACACAATAGACATAAATCGGAACAAGTACCTTTAAGGGTTGATACAAGATCCTAATTCCAGGAAATACACAGCATTATTTTTTGGAATGAAAAAATAATATAAGATGAGATAAAATGATGGTAATGCTTTTGGATCCTAATCCCATATCAGTCCTATCTGGGGGAGGGGAATACAATTTTCCTTTTAGAGTAATATTGTAATAAAATGTGATTTTATCACATTAAAAATACACTGAACACAGGCCTGCGTATTGTCACAGACAAAAAGGAGGCATTGTTTGCATGCAGAAAAAGAAAATGTTCTGTAAGCATATTGTATGTAATACCACATCTGTTTTTTGTATGTTCTCTTCCGCACTGCAGTCCAAAGCTACCCGACATACACAATGCATCCGGATGGTGTACCGATGTCATTATCAGCGCAACCGTCCATGCAAGGTCTTCCTCGTCCCCCCTCACCCGAATCACCCCCACCTCCCAGAGTGTATAAACCATGTTTTGTATGTCAGGACAAATCGTCGGGGTACCACTACGGCGTCAGCGCCTGCGAAGGTTGTAAAGTAAGTACAATTGTAGCACTATATTGAGCTTTGTATAATTATATTGCAATGCATTGAATGGTTTCTGGGTACATCAATACTATACTATCAATGGCTATTAAAAGGAAGTTCCTTTAATTTATTGTATTAGTAAAGCTTTTTATCCCCCTGGCTTGAAAAGCAGAGGGGGATATTGCGAGGGTGCGAATGTCTGTATGTGTGTGTTCCAGTTTGTTTAGGTTTTGGTTAGGTTTTCGTTTTTTGCGTCTCCTTTGATTTCAATCATAGTATCACCTTCAGTGATTTCCAAGGGGGCCATGTATTTCCAAAAGGTAAAGGGATAGACCTGAGTACACAGGATTGGAGTGCCTATCTCTCTTTCAAAGTGATTGGGTCAAACTCCACGATACAATGTTGCTGTAGGGGGGTTGCTACACCTCCTCCACTGTGAGTCTATTACCTTCTCAACATCCAATAATGCCAGTACCCATTTATACACCTGGGTAGAGAGGAGTAATTGAGGTAAAGCACCTTACACAAGGGCACAACACATTGGCAGGTAGTGGAGCTCAACTCACCACGACCTTTGGCATGTGAGTTGGGCGCTCACTCCACTGGGCCAAGTGAACTCTGAAGTAACTTGCCAAAACAACATACAAGTATTATGCAGTACATAGTGCAAAATGCAGATGATAATGGCAGTCATACTATGAATGAATGAAATATGAATAGTACAAACTATACCTGTAACCTAGAAGTACAAGTAAATTAATCAATGCGCTGCGTATCATTATCGCGCCTTACTACCAACGCGATTTAGTCGGCAGTCTAATCCATGAAATCGCGCGCGATCACATGCTAACGCATGATGTACGAACAAAACCAATTCTCTACACAACTGCATACACAAAATGCTGCTCGTATAAGTCGACATACCATGCACTCCTTGTGAGACTTGAGTGGGAGTTTAATTGATTACTTTGTACTTCTAGGTTTATGAGTATAGAAAAGTTTGCTTTATGGAGGTTTAAAGCTGAGATAGACTCATGGTATAATAGTTACGGTTAATTGCAGGAAGAGTGTTCCATATTTTTGTTACTTTCATTTTGGAAAGTGTGTTTGCCTGCATTTAAATTTCAAGGTGGTGTAAGCAAAGTAGGTAGTTTAACTTCCGGTGCCCTTAGAATGAACTTAAGTGCATGAAAATAACCCAAGAGGAAATATAACACAGGGGCAAGACCTTTGACACATTGGAAACATTTCATTATCAGAACCCCAGATTTTACCAGAAGTGGTCAAAATGCTGGTGTCTGAAGAAAGCTACTTTTTTCTCATTTACACTCTTAAGGCTGGGATGTTATGAGAGAAAAAGTACCCCATTTTGGTTGATCAATATTAATGTTACATAGTATTCTATGGGGCTTTAAATATCAGTTTTAGCTTTCACATCAAAACATGTTGGCGTGAAATTTTGCAGATGAAGTTTTGGGTCTTGGGGGCCAAGGAAAGTGGTCAACCCTTTTAGTAGTATAATAAAGACAATGCAGAGTAGCATTCTGAATTTGAGAATGTGACATGTACAAGTCCATAACTCAGTTGTTGAACAATATTTCATGATAACTGGCTTGGTTGATAAGAATTCCTTTAATTTTGGATGACATGTTGCCTACTTTAAAATTGGTTCGTTCAAGTCAACTCTTTATCCCTTTATACAAAGAAGTGAAAAGCATGTTTGTACTTTGTATTGAGCATTTTAAGTTTCAATGGTACTTGGTATGGATATGTTTCGTAATGTGTTGACAAAGTACATGTTCAGTACTTAGATCTTTTGACTTTTTTCCAAGTGTTGACTTCAATGTTTAGGCATCATGTGAGAGTTAGCTTGGAGTAATGGAGCATATTTTCAATCACATGTTGCATGATGCAAGTTCTGTTTACTAGGTCTGCCTCCTTGATTTCAGAAGTGTTTTTATTTTTTTTTACCACCGCACTCAGGAAATCTCATGATCTTTCGAAATGTATAAATAACTGTGCGTTATTTTTGGGTGCAATCTGTATGGGAATCTTTGACTTAAAATCACATGCTCAACATCCTTAGCAGTATCTTATGACAGTTTTCTTTCGTACCATTTATGTTACTTTTTGGCATTTGACAGCCTTATAATTCTGACTTTCTTGGATAGGATTTAATATTTTGGCTTATATTTGAAGATTTGTTACTCGCGCATATACTATAACTGCATTCAGCAACTGGAGGACATTTCAGCAAAACTTTAATACTGTTTTACTTGCTAACCAAGCTTTAATACTTTTTACTAGAGATGGGGTAAACACACAAACAATTGTGATGACTTACCCGATTCAGGAAGGGTTTGTACCCAATCGATTGCATATAATTCTGTAAACCTCCTTGGTTTCTATGTGAACCTTCCTGATTGCTGATTGTAAATGTTGGTAGCTCTGGGTAGGACATTATCATTTATCTCTTCTCATAGTATAACTCCTGCTGGGTCAGAGAGTAGTTTTTGTGTATCTCACTGCTGGGTCGAGATGTATTTTTGTTAATTTCCTCCAAACCTATGGTTAATTTGCAATTTGAATCTTGACAAAAAAGAGACAAAAATAAGTTATGTTTATGACTTTCTTGGAGCACCTCATCTATATAAGACACATTTTAAGAAATTTGGTTTTGGC
>JAMKCH010001713.1:0-54149 GCA_023653785.1 Ophioderma brevispina
ATGTGCGATGTATAGATAAATATGACAAAATTTAAATGTTTTGATTTTAATTTGCATTTAAATGAAAGATTACAGGGCCGTACGCAGAATTTATTTGGGGGGGTGCTGGACTTCAAAAAAGTGGACTTTTTTTGAAAAAAAGTGGACTTTTTTTGTAAAACTGGACCTAACCCCCTTGAAATCATCCTTTTTCAGACTTTTGAACATGTTATCACCAAAAAGTGGACTTTGTCAAAATTTTGGACCTTTTTATTAAAAATTTCAGCAAAAAGTGGACCTTTTGCCCCCTTTGTACGGGGTTCTTAATTATATTAGCTGAAGGCCCAGAGATTACCAAACTTATTTGAAAGATTCCTATTTGATGGCCAAATACACCCGAATTTCTTATGTTTCCCTTTATATTTCAGAGCAAGTCGAGGGCCAAAAATCAATGGTTGGTGGGCCAGATTGGTCCGCGGACCGCCAATTGAGAACCCCTGGATTATAGTTTACTCTAAAGATGTCACTAAATTATCTTTTTAAACTACAAAAGCCACTGCACTGTTCAACAGAACTACATGTATAAGGCGTATGAAAGTCAATGTTATGCCCGTGTTACGATTTTCTGCCCACGTTTGAGATGCCGAAATCCTTAAAAAGTTCAATATCAAGGTTTCTGCTTGTGATCACATCTTGTGAATGTGATTTTAGTCGATTATAATATAAATCAAAGAACAGTTGCAAAATCATTTTTAAATGTAGGGTGGTGGTTTGACACAATATTGTAGCTATTAGAGCTTGCCTAAGGTTGGTGAAATGTCTGTTTCTTCAAAATTACGAATAATGATAAATGAAATAGTTGCCTCATTATGACTTGCAAAAAATGTTACGGGAAACATTGACTTTCATTGGCCTTACCTATAGTCAAAATGCACTTTTATAAAGTCAACTGTACTTTAAATAGTCAAAAGAGCTTTCAAAGAAGCAAGTGTTCCCAACAACACCATTCATAATACATACAAATTAAATGTACCTTTATCAATGTAGCACAGACTGACCACTTCTTCCGAGAACTTCACAGCAAATACACCGCAAATTGGAACATCAATAGGATTATTAAAGAGTTATTCATTATCCATACAGTGTAGAGCAAAATTTGCAAGTTAAGGCCAGGCATTGAAATACCTGCCGCACACTAATTTGCTCTTTACTATTCAACAGCAATAACACTTGAGCACCGTACAACAAGACCGCGTCATTTAGAAATTCATCGCATCCACCTGACGCGAACCCCCATCTGTTGCTGAGCGACCAACCTGTGCAACCTCGAATCTGCAAGGTGTGAACGTGCACTGTAGGAGCCGACGACACCTGAATAGCAATCGTTTGCGCGTGTCATGCAGCGTACACATCCTCTCATGTGTGCAATTGATTTTGAGATATTTTGATATGACGAACTTATTAGGCTTTTAAAATATATCTGAAAGTGACTGTAGGATTTCTTACCCTGTGAGGGCAGTGGTGAGCACGCAGTGGTGTGCACATGCACTCTCCAAGCCAATTAGCCACTTTTTTTTTTTTTCGTTTTCCACCGTCCATTGGGATTTTTGAAAGATCATGTTACTCATGAGCAGGTAAAACAACCGTAATTGGAGAGCAAAGCACTCTAGTCAAGTGGATTGCCCATCACTAACTTCACACTCAATACTTAGACCATACATGTGTACCTGCAGAAAAAACTGGAGAATGTCTCATTCTCGCATGTAGAAGAAATTTGAAGAAGGGACACCCAAACTTCAGATGACTTAATTTGTACTCTCCGGTTGGTGAGACAGCCATAGGAATCGTTAATTATAATTTGGCAATCAAATTGGGTAATATAGTTTGGAGGAAATACTTTGGTCATTTTGAGGCCAATTGTTCAATGTGTCAAGTACATCGATTTGGGTGAAAATATGAACACATGTCACAATATGTCTCAAAGCATACGGAAGATGGCTCTAAAATCCATACTAGAATCGATGCTCTAAAAGTCGGTTTCCTTTGTAGTCACAGACACACATCTACGTAAGGACCTTTTCTTGTGGTAATACTAAAGACACAAACAACCTGGCATTTACAACGTGCTGTCCATCTGAGATAAGTCCTATCACCATTTTTGCTCAGGTCTGAGGTCGAGCCTTGCACAGCATTCCCCTTCATCTTCACAATTGTCACCGCTGAATGCTGTTCATCTTCCCTCAACCTCCTAAGGATGATTCATTTCATACAATCATTAAAAATTATTCACATCAATTACTGTAGCTTGAAAGTAATCTTCAGGTTTTTTTTTAAACACTAAACCTAAAACCACCAAAGCCTGATGAGCTTTGATAACCAAATCGGATACTATAAATTAGATTTCCCATTTGTGCTCACAAAGGATTAGTTACTACTTTTCTTCTCATTAATTAAGGGTGCGTGTTCCGATCGGTCTTTGGGACCCTGCTGATTTACCTGTAAAAAGTATCGATTTTGATATCAGATGAAAAGCCGATTTTTCTAATGACCGCCTAATTGAGCCTCCAAATCCTTTTCATTTCCCAAGTATAACAAAAAACTGTCCTTTATTGGTTACCATCAATATTTGCACAGTACTGTAATATGGCTTGCATATTTGTTATTGCGTCTACCATCACAACTGCAAGTTTTTTTGTTTCCACGGTACTTGAGTGGGGCTTATGTGCCAGTGTCAGTGCTCTCATATCAAGTAAGAACACAACAGACATAAATTGGAACAAGCACCTTTAAAAGTCAGAATATTAAAAAATCAAGTCACATCATCTGCATTAATCTGCCGCCCCCCCTAAGTCAGTTTGTGCAAAGGCATTCACCACCTTCCACCACTTTAGGTCTGAAACCTCTAATCTTCCTCCGCTTTCATGTTATTGATAAACATAGTTACCACCATCATTCAGAATGCAGGCATGCACTCTATTGCTGCATCAACCTAAATAAATTAGTGCATTGTATTTGGCAAGAGGAGGAAACTCTAAGGTATCAATACTTGACGGCATTCGGAATGCCATCTCCTCCCCTTCGTGGAGATTGACAGCTGCCCTAACCTACATTTTCACAGTGTCAGTCAGTTTCGGTTTTGCTTAGGCTTCCGTCTCCATGAAGTTCTTCTCCCAAGTCCTTATCTAACATTTGATTACACTCTAGCATCCCCCGTTCAAGATTTAAATGGTCTGTGATGGTGAATCTTTCCTGTGCAAGTGGTGCTTGTACTCTTGGTATGGTTATGTGCATCATATTAAGGTTGACTATTCAGTGGATCTGCCCTACTGTACATGTGTAAGACAAATTGTATTTAAAATACATGTACCGTCAAAACGTGTATTTAAAGACTTTTTAATTGGTCCACGATTCCGCCAAATTATTAATTGACCAGGTTTTTAAGATTATTTCTAAATAATTGTAGTCTTCCGGTTGTCCGAATCCACTCATCGTAAAACCGAAGCATCTTGAAATCCACAACCTATAATCATTATCTAGGTCTTCGGTTTGTGTGGTAATCCAGTTAATTATAACCACCCTATTTAAACCTATATTAAAAGGTACATAGTGATTGCTAGATCAAGACATTTAAGATTGGTCAAATAATATTTTTGCAGTCTGTAAAGGTACAGCTATCCTAACATATATCCTACAAGTGATTAGACTGAAAAGAACAATAATTACGACAAAATTGGATATTTTAGGTGTTATCATTGCTACAGAGGATTACTGGAACATATAACAGAAGTTGGAGATCATATTTGAACCACAGAACTATATTTTCTTCCTTTTGTAAATTTTCTCATTTTGAAAAAAAAAACAAAAATTCCACAGACTTAATTTTCAATTTCAAAACAACGCCCGATGATAATCCACTTCGCGTCCGCGTATCGCGGCTGTGAAGGAACTTGACCCCGATATTTTATTGCCTCGGCGAAAGAATTTATATCGCGGTGGATTTTGAGGCTTGCGGAGAGTTGAATTTTGTCACCTCTCGGCGATATCGCGGACGCGGGAAATTCTCGGATTGGCTGTTCTAGGAACCAGGGTCGGGCGATGACCTCATTAAAACCAAGCTGAAACCTGCTCTTAAAAATTCTCCATATAAGCCCGATAATCAACAACAATGCTCATCCAATGAAATACACATTAAATGGCCAATAAGTGTGGAGAGTGCGAAAAATTCCAGTAGTATGATCACATGAGCATGATGATATCGTAAAGAATGTTTGTCGGTTAGTGCGAAATATTTGTTACCCCCTGATTCTATTTGAGCTCCGCATCTACATGTGCATGTATATACAACCCCCCGTGTACAACTGGGTGTACAATGTAGGTAGGTATGCAAAACGGGCATTTCATGCCAAAATCCGCGCAGTGTGCGTAATAAATGTAAAACAATACAAAATAGTCCAGAACATGTAAAAGAATTCAAAAGTATATTGGCAACATCAGTCTTGTATTACTTGACAACGGCATGCTAACAAATTTATAAACTTTGTTGGAACCTAGTATCGTAAATTAATGTCGCTAGTCTATCTAGTTGCTAGATTCTTCATTCGGGAAATCCAACGCTATATCGCCAAAAAACAGAACGGTATGTAGATAATTCTCTAAATTGTTATCAAAATTGTCAACTGGAAAATAGTTGTCAATAAAATAATACAGCAACGACTTCCTCGAGATGAGACATTTATCGCTCGGAGTATAACATGGCTTTTATCGCGCGGTATTGCGATGTAAAATTTTATCGCGGGCATCGCGCGATTGCAAGCGATAGTGGAGTATACTCGGCTTAATGCTGCAAAATTTCCAATTATTTCCCAACTATTTTGGGTGGATCACTGATCGCACCTTTACAATCTGAAATTCATTAACTCAAATAAAATTCATTATTGCAAATGTTAGTTTCCTATGTGTGCCCACAAAAGCCATACTATTACCACAGTATGTCCTACAATAACTTAATACAAAGTATAAACCTATAGTAAAACAACCTGTCAGCAGGATCAAAGACCATCATCTTTTTCTTCTCTATTGAGGTCAGTTTGCGCAGCCATTTAACCATTCTTCAATTCCAGCTTTGCGGACGGTCTTCCCCAAAATCCTCTCAGGCTCTAAATTGTTGCACTGGTATTATTCCAAGTATCTAGTGGCCTGTACTATTATTACCAGATGAATTGACCAATGCATTTACTACGACCGCAACGGTACGGTACTTAATGGCATGGTACAAGTCCTCCTTCTCCACTTCGAGATGTTGAGAGGTATGCCCGAACCTACATTCACTGTGCAGTCAGGGTTTTTTCCCTAGAAAATGCTCTCAAATAGGAATAACATCTACGGCATTCTCCTGTTGAAGTTAAATGGTTGTGCTGGTGGTGGTTCTTCCATGATCGTGACACAGTTAAGTCTAGTCTCATATGGGCATTACTATTTTGGTACATTAACTAAAACGATTTGCATGCAAATCAAAATCACAAACTTTCCAAATATTCACACTCACTGACAAAGATATCAGCAGACAAAATAATGTTTCCTTATTCCAAGAATTTAACAAATCTCATCAGCTCTTCTAGTTCTATGTACAAAATACAACATTCACCGAACATGTGTCATCTGGCGTCGCAGTTTGTGAATGGGAACAAAGGTCACATCACATGAGGTCAACAATGTGTGGGACACTACTCAAAGGACCACTGTATCCAAGTGTCATAATTGATCGACACATGTGGATTCACCAAGCAATTCAATAGTTCTGACCATTTTGGGGCCATGATTTCTATTATTGACCTCTAGATGACCGATGAACCCACTCTGAGAGGGTAACATGTGGGGCACTACCCAAGGACCATTACATGCAAGTGGCACAGGCTACAAAAAACTACTAAAATTGTCAGCTTTTCTTTTCACAAGATATATGACAGCCGAATTAGAAAGGTATATTACCCCCTTCAGCTTAAAACTTCCCTCATAATCATCTGTCAGCTTCACAGTTACGTCTTCATTTATGTGAACACTGAAAAGAGACAAGAGCCCTGCACCTTAAAGGATGCTCCCACCCTACCCAGAATTATGACTTAAGCATTAGATGGGTGGGTTAGAGATTTTCGCACAACATACTGGTTGCTCCCTGTAAAAAAACTGACCCCCTGTGTAATCTTTGTCTACACTGCCCCATTCTTACAGCACCGCTGTACTTAAGAACCATGTTTCAGGGGTCCCTGTCAGGCGGTCTACATCACTCAAACCTTTGTACTCGAGATATGTTAAATGTCTGCTAGCTCCCACGCTAGGAGAGGAGAAAGTAAAGATAGACAGAAGAGGACGAATGAGAGAAGGTGAAAGAGTGGGAATAAGGTGAAAGAGAGAATGAAGAAAGAGTAAAGGTTTTCATAGAAAAATTATTATAAGCTGCAAAATGTTGTCACAGAAAGGTTCCATTCAAGTACATTAGTGAACATTTTCTGAGCTACAAATTAAAATGCAATACAACAGTATTCAAACTCATCAAACTCTAGCATCAGGTCAGATAGAGACACACTCCTCGTCAGTTCTGGCAGCTTTTGTTAACTCCATTATTTTTCCACTGTGTAAACATACCATAACTTTGTAAGGTTGCACAGGGAATCATCATCTGCCAATGATGTTAAGCTCATCCACCATTCTCGACAGTGAAACAAGCAAGATGTTTATTTGCAGAGCCTCAAGAGGGCATGAAGACACCACTACATGTAGTCCAGTCTCATTCCTACATACCCAAGTTCAGTGAACTCCATGTAAAATGTGTAGGCACAAACTGAGACTCCTATCTCGGTATGGCAGTCCAGGAGCAAGGTTTGAAGTAGGCGGACCTATTAAAATTCAATGCATGAAGCATGACAGGCGTAACCTCACATGTACTGGATGCTAGAGCTGCCTATACTTATCAACAACATGATGTTCACACATACCCCAAGTGAGAGACGTCGCACAATACCACTGCGCTTGCTCCTAGACCGATCATATGGATACTTGATGTTGTAATGTAAGATGTGTAAAGCAGTGCAACAGAAGAATTATCCACTTCAGGTAAACCCAAAATATTACGAGACAGGTGTCAAAATGTGTGCGCACCTCAAAGAGTCTTAATTTGGATAGATTATCCAACTAATACATACTCATCTCCAGGGTGCACCTGGCTGACCTTCATGCATACCTGCACACTCACATTTCTCAATAGGTATCTGGGTATCTTCAGTAAAATCCAGCCGTCAGCGGATCAACATTGCAGTGAAGTAGGTGGTAAATGTATAATGTTCTTGCAAAATATCTTGATTTTCTTGAAGAGAAATTCATGGGTAGTGTGTACAGTGCTTTCATACACAATGACCTTTCATATCACCTTTGATCTCATATCACCTTTGATCTCATATCACCTTTGATCTCATATCACCTTGATCTCATATCACCTTGATCTCATATCACCTTTGATCTCATATCACCTTTGACCTCAAATGCCTTAACAAATACCCCTAGGTCCATGCGAGAACGAGGGGGGGGGGCAAAAGATTGGACCAAATGAACGGACTCTACGGCAACGACCTCTGGAATTGACTAATAGACAGAGTAGTTCTGAAACAAACGATAGTGGTTCTACCTGTCCAATTTGTGGAAAACAGGCTTCAAGAATGTGAAGCTCCACATTGCAATGCATTATGGGATTGGTCAAAACACCCTCTGGTTTTAATCATTCCTGATATAATTCTACCAATATTATATTTTCCATGGCAACAGTGCAGAGATCTATAAAAACATGAATTGACACACATGGAAAGGCTACCCAAGCCAAGTACTCGCCTAACAATTAAAGTGATCCACAATGACCCAAATTCACAACAATGAAATTATACTACCCATACCCAAAAAAATGTAGTTCACAAAGAAATTATACTTTTAACCTTTTTAGTTTGTTCTCTATGCTAGCCACTGCAAAATGGCCCCATTTGGTAAAGTAACTAATTTACGCAACTACTGTGACCACTGTCCATCTTCTCTACAAATCTCTCAACAGGTGAAACCTCTATGCAATAAAATTTGAATTTGTTAGGGGAACATATATAGATGGTAACAAAGAAACCACTAAAAACCAGCCAGTGCTAGCATTGTGTCAAATATTTATATTGGATGAGGTACGTTTTGGCACCAAAGGATTTTGCTTGTCGTCTTATTCATCATCGTTAATTCGGCTATGCATTAAAATCTTTCAATGACACCGAGGTTATCAATTATTTACACCAACCCTAGTTACATTGAAGCCTACTGTGCACTTCAATGTATGATACATGAAGTGACTACATAGACACCAGAGTAGGCTATTACGGCTAATTCTGTATGTGGGTACCCAATGTAATTTTCGGGTGGGAATTCGGTAACCTTACCACACAAGCGTCAAAATTCAGCACCAAATCGAAGGCCCATAGTGATAGCAGGCTGATTGATTTATAAAGCTCAATTCATTGGGAAAACCTACAATAATGATATGTCAATAATAGCCTTCTTATTTGATAAGGCATTGTTCTTAGCCTCTGACTTGTATCTATTGTGTCATATCACACACAACAGTTTTGGAAATGGAAGGCTTTTGAGAGTGAGGGTTTGAAAGTAAACCTTGGAAAGACAAAAGTGCTGGTGAGCGGGGTGGAGAAGGAGGTGGTGGTGAGTGGGGTGGACCAAGGGACAATACTTTTGGGGCTACAGGGCTATTTGAGCAAATTCTGCCAAAAAGTAGCCTTTGTAGTGCATTTTACCATAGGCCAACATTTCTCAAGGGGGCTATTTTGTGAAAACTGAGGGCTAATCGCCCTTTGCCCTTGTTTATTTTGTGCCCTGGGGTGGACCCATGTGGCGTGTGTGGGGAGAGGGTAAGGGCAAATTCAGTGTGGTGTGAGAGATGCGGGAGATGGATCCATAGGAGATGCATGAGGATGGAGAGACTGGCCCCAGGTTTGGTGGGAGGTTTTGTGTGTGGGAGATGCGAGAAGGGTGCTGGAGGGATGGTGGAACAGGAGGAAAAGTTGTGTGATGCGGTGGAATCGGTGAAGGAGTTCACATACCTGAGGGGCAGGGTTAGTGGGGGCGATGGATGCGGGGTGGGTATGAAGTTTAGGGAATGTGGGGAGTTGCTGCAAGGGTAAAGATATATCCTTTGAAGATGAAAGGCATAGTGTATAAGAGCTGTGTGAGAACAGTGATGCTGTATGGGAGTGAGACATGGTATCTGAGCAAAAATACATCGGTCCTTGGACCGCTTGTGCCGCCTGCCGTCGCGGTTAGTGATTGATAGGCTAACACGACCTGTGACCTTGGACCTCATAAACAAATGAGGGTTTGCATGTAAACTCCATAAACTAAGTTTGGTTCCAATTGAACTTCAACTTTTCAAATGAGGTCAATTTTACATTTTCAGCCTATTTTACAATTTGACCTCACATGACCTTTGACCTTGGCATGTGACCTTTGACCTCATCAACAAGTGGGGGATGCCATGTTGCACTGTGACCCAAGTTTGATTTAAATCCATCAAAGTATAAGGATATTACAGGCAAATGTTAACGTACCCTTTTTCACAACAGACATCAACAGACATCATCAACAACAACAGACAACAACAGTGGACAAAGTGATCCCTATGTGTCTTCCTGCCTTAGGGCAGGCGACACAAAAACCACATAATATGTCACAATGATATCTGCATGCATATCTTATAAGCAGGGATGCAAATTCGTCAGAGTTTGCGAGAATCAAATTTACTTGAAATGACACCACTTAATACACGATTCAATGGGGAAAATTGATTCTCATACATGGGTGCTACGAGAATCCCTGCGAGAATCGATTCTGTGATTCTCGTCGAATTTGCATCCCTGATAAGCTTATAGGCCTACAGTGTAGTACATGATGAACAACTTGTATGCGCGGCCTCAAAAAATTTAAGACGTTAATGTTAGAAGGCCAAAAATTGCAGCCAAATCCTGAAACCCAACAACACAATGGAGATAAATGATCCCCTTTCTGTAAATTTAATAAGATTTCAGAAATACATTACACAATGCTTACTTGTGTACATTAAAGGTGCTTGTTCCAATCATCTTTGGGACCCTGGCCATGATTTACCCGGAAATAATATCAATTTTGATATCAGATGAAAGGCGGTATTTTTCTCATTGTCGTCCTGAAATTTCAGCTTTCAAATCCATTTCTTTCTCAAAATACTATAAAAATACACCGGTCCTCGGACCGCTTGTGTTGCCTGCCATCGCGGTTTGTGAATGATAGGCCTCACATGACCTTTGACCTTGATATGGACCTTTGACCTTGATATGTGACCTTTGACCTCATAAACAAACGAGGGATTGCATGTTAACTCCATAAACCAAGTTTGCACTTCAACTTTTCAGATTAGGTTAATTTTACATTTTCAGCCTATTTTACAACTTGACCCCACATGACCTTTGACCTTGGTATGTGACCTTTGACCTTGGTATGTGACCTTTGACCTTGGTATGTGACCTTTGACCTTGGTATGTGACCTTTGACCTCGTCAACAAATGGGGGATGTCATGTTAAACCTGTGACCCAAATTTGGTTTAAATCCATCAAAGTATAAGGATATTACAGGCAAATGTTAACGTACCCTTTTTCACAACAGACATCAACAACAACAGACAACAACAGTGGACAAAGTGATCTGTGTCTTTCTGCCTTAAGGCAGGTGACACAAAAATGAG
This sequence comes from Ophioderma brevispina, assembly GCA_023653785.1. NCBI lineage: Eukaryota > Metazoa > Echinodermata > Ophiuroidea > Amphilepidida > Ophiodermatidae > Ophioderma > Ophioderma brevispina. The sequence continues at coordinate 10,788 of JAMKCH010001713.1, forward strand.
ATGGGGATTCTGAGGAGGACAGAGAGAGCAATGATGAGAGCCATGTGTGGTGTGAAGTTGATGGATAGGATGACTGAGGACTTGATGCAGATGTTGGGTTTGGAAGCGATGGACCGTTTGGCGAAGGCAAATAGTGTACGTTGGTATGGGCTCCAATAAATCCTCACACAGCAGTATTGTTGAGTGTGAGGGGAATCCGGCCACCAGTTTAGCCAGGAAAAAAAATTTAAAACTCATCGGGTTAAACTAAACTTTATTTATGCACATACCTAAAAAGTGGTGCAAGAAACACACAAATGTCTCTGATGTGAACTTGTATATTCAGCAATTTCAAGATATAATGTATAGATCCCGACGTCACCATCAACCCAGGGTAGACCTGCAAGACGAAAAATATTAAATCCACCATTAATCAATCACCAATCATTAATCAAATAATGATTTTGCAAGGCATTTTGTGACAATCCCTCCCCCCATCCCCAAACTTCAATGAGATTTTTTATATATCATCTGAACCCTTGGCCAGAGTATATAGCATCTTACTTCCAAATTCAATCTACTCTGGAAGAAATTCGTAAATATGTATTTTATGTCTGTAAACAGACAGAAATTACAACATTTGCTCATAACTTCAAAATGCCATGACAAAATTAAATGAAATTTTGGTATTAAAACTTTTCTCAGGAATATCTAGTGACCCATAAACAAACTAGAATTTCGCGGTTCTCGGCTTTCGCGCTCGCTATATTCAAAGAATATAAGCTGTGGGCCGCCCCATGACCTTTGACCCTGGCATGTGACCTTTGATCTCATCAACATATGAGGGATCGCATGGTGCACCTATGACAAAAGTTTGGTTCCAATTGAACTTCAAGTTTTCAATTTAGATCAAGTTTACATTTTTAGCCCATTTTTCAACTTGACCTCACATGACCTTTGACCTTTCAACATGACCTTGACCTTTCAACATGACCTTGACCTCAACAACATATGAGGGATCGCATGGTGCACCTATGACAGAAGTTTGGTTCCAATTGAAGTTAAACTTTTAATTGAGGTCAATTTAAAAAAACTTAACAATTTGTGACACACACATACATTCACACACACAAACACACACACACACATACACACATACACACATACACACATACACACACACACGCACAACAGATTGCTAAGTGGTCCTGCCAGCTATAGCTGCGGCCCACAAAAATGAGGTGCTAGGATCACAGAATGCATCTATTACCCAGAAAGTGTCTTCCATCTCAACAAAATTGGCAATTTCACTAACTGACCCAACTAATGTTTTTGGATAAAAGCAAGATTTGCCCACTTTAAGTTGATAAAAAATATTATTTTTGTAACACTTTCTTTGTCAAAGGCAAACTCAATCTTAACAGAAAGTCACTCAAACATTTGATTTTGCCATATAAGGCCAGCTTGGCTCAAAATGTTTAGGTTGCCACTGACCCCAATGGTCTCTGTAAAGCTCCAGAAGTCCCTTCTCCCATTAAAATTTCAAAATGAAACACTGCTATGCTGCCGGCCCACATAAACATCTCCCATGCTCTTTCATGTGAAGAACTGATTTTGTGCCAAATTCATACACAAATGAATAAACCTACATGTAAACGTAATAACCTAGCACTTGATAGCACAGCTTGTAAACCTACCTTAGTATAGTGTTCAGTATAAAGCCCATTTACTTCACCAACAGCTCTGTCTTGCCATTTTCATCTTTCTCTGAAACAACTCTACGTCAGTCTGATGTTTAGCATTATAGGAAAACACTAAATTTTGACATTTAGGTTTAAAAGATTTATTCACCAGAGTATGAATTTGCCATAAAAAACAGTTCTTTCATATAGAAGAGCATGGTAGATGCTAGTGTCTAACCGATCACCCTAATATCTGTTATACCGATTACAGATTTTAAAATTTAAAAATTGGTTCATTCCGATTCCAATTTTTTCCTAGCCTGTGTATTTTTTTTGCGTTATCATCGCCGTTTACGACAGCCAGAAGCCACTAAAACGGTGAAATAGTAAGTTAGGAACAACATACACACTCTTGTGTACATAAAATAATAAATTTATTTTCACCGTTTGGCCATCAGTTTGGAACAATTTTATTTCAAGTTTGGACCTCATTGATATTAATTTAATCGGTATAGAAAATCGGTAAAAAATGAGAATTTTGCCGATACCGATCAGATACCGATAAGGTCATAATTGGCCCGATTTCAAAAATACTGATCATATCGGTTATTCTCTAGTAGATTTTTATAATTTATACGAGATCAAACATGAGGTTACTCCTTGCCAAGGTCATTCTATAAAACAACTACATCAGTCTGAGGTTTATCTCATCTCACTTTATCCGCATAACCATTCTAGATCTTTCCTTATAGCAAATACTTTGCCCAGATTTACGTACCCGATGCAGTACTCAGAAAGATTGCGTTCAAAATTGCTTTTTTCCAGCATATTATTCCCCACTCACTTTATAACTGCTTAACATAGTTAACTACTCCCCACGGTACTTTTATTAGCTCTTGACACAGAAAAATTGACACACAATATTCCTAGATGAACACTTACCAATGAGTTGAGCTAACCACAGTAATGTGTATTAAAATGCAGCTATACATGTAGTTACAGGTTATTTAATGCACATATAGGATCCCATGGCAGAATTTTGTATTGCTTTTGTGACGTGTTGTTTTAAAAATGAAAACCCCAACACTTTTCAAAGGTGCATTTATTGTGATTCTCGCACCTTCTACTTTATCTATGGTTCCTTGAGAAAAGTTACAAAATTCTATGGATCTGATTCCAATTTTGCAGTCTGCTGTTACGAGGAAATATTTGCCCCACAGACCATTGTGCAGTAACTTCAGTCTATTTACGGACGGAAATTACAAAATTGCGTATTTCTTGCAGAGAAGATCGAAGCTGTGTGTTATATTAGGCAATACTATGGCTAGCGGCTCAAATGATTTTGTGATTCATGAAATGCCCCTTTGATGTTTCAAATTTCAGAATATTTTTTATCATATATTTTCTACACACCTGTGGCTCCTTTACTGCGTACCACAACCAACTTCATATGCCTCTCTCAATGTCGGACAAATTATTGGTGCACTGCAGCCGCTTATAAATGGCAATTTTCACAACTTAAAATTTGGTTTGAATCCTCGTCAGATCTCACAGGTGAATTGTATAGAGAAAGACTGTACAGCCAGTATTCCACATGAATAGTTCTGAGTAGCTTTTGGTCGTGCTATGGGAAGAATCACCTACAAAAACGTGCTATCAATTTCTCCATTTGTTCTAAGACAATGCAATTTTTTCTTCTTCCTTGGCAATCAAAATTAGACAATACGTATGACCCAAGATTTTTGCCTAAAACTTATTTTCCCCAGAACACACTGTACAACTTTTAGCAAACAAGCAAACTTACAGTTCCGCCAACGATTCTACCAAGGGGATACCACGCCCTCTCGTCGAACCAGTTGAGAAAGTTATAGAATCCATGAGACACTAAGTGATGTGTGGAGCGGTAGTTGAACCTGCAGTCAAAAAGTAAATGAAAACATTAATAGTCAAATTGTAGTGACCCAATTCTCAAGTTCAATGGAAAATTTGAAGGTAATTGCCAAGATACTAAGCTAAGACTCATGTGGTTATAGTTCGTCTGGCCAGAAGTAAGGAGTGATAGCTTTTTGCAGTGTTAAACGTGCACATCGCGGCAAGTCGCAGCTGGAATCACAAGCGTACAAAGTCGGCGTGCATGCGAAATACCTGTGCAAAAGTGATGAAATCATTCCTTTCTTTTATTTCGGATCAAGTATAGCCGGAAGAGTCTGGCCCAAACGCTAAGGAAAGAGAGATGGGCACTCCGCGCACGAGCTTGCTCGGCACGAGAGTTTACTACTTATAGCCTATATCACAACTACGCTGTGTCTAACGTAGCATAGTACAATCAGAGCAATTTTGCTCAGGGCACGACAATTTACTTGCCAAATAGCGATTTACAAACAGTTAGGGGATGAAGTACATTGTAGCCTTGTCAAACAAAAATATGCTATTGTCCTTGAAGTTAATGATATCTATCACATACTTCATGAATGAATTTGAGCTTGTTAATTGGTTAAACCAACTCCATGGTTAAACGTCTCAAGTGATTTGAAATAGTTTTATTATTTCGACGAAGGCATGTGCAAGACCTACGTCCATAAATAGTACCTCCAAGTCATAAATAGTAGCTGGCTTGTGATATTGCGCATGCACGTAATGCAGTGAGCGGTACACATGTAAATAGTACTTGGGGTTCTGAACCTCGCTATTGTCTGAAGGCAACTTTGCATTGAGTACTATTGAAAGACAAAAATTATGGAAATTCAGGAAAATAGTAGGCCTACATGTACTTGATGTCACCTTGACCCATTATTTTTAACCAGAGCCTTTTTGTAGATTATCTATTGGAGCCAAGTATGACACTGAATAGCCCAGTGGAATACTTGCAATCATTGATTTTGTTATTGAAGTAAATAGGATAATTGGGCCCGTTTTGTCATTGGCTTAACTTTACTCTACCAAACCAAATTGCTTGATTGACAACACAGCTGTTTGACCCCATACAAATCGTCTCTTTTATTTTTAGAGCAATTTTAAGCAGTGCCAGTGGCGACACAAGTTTGACAACTGTTAAGTAGGGATATGCAAGAGCTATTACCTCTGCAAAAAATCAGAAGAATTCATTGCGGTAATCTTGCCATATAGGCCTACAAAGGTCATGATTTGTATGTTATAACTTATAGTGCCCTCTATGTTCCCATTCTCCATAGAGAGACGTGTTAAACTAGATTTTTAAGTAAAATCATATTTGCCCGCCATGAAATTTTGTAAAATTTGCACAGGATGAAGTTAGTGGAATAAATAATCTATACTAGTTGTCAAAAGTGTGTCGCCATTGATATTTTTTCTTTTATTCTGGTTTGTCATAATAAATGAGATTTTCAAACAGCTGTTACATCTTCATCCCTTACAACTGCTTGTAAATCAGGAGTTGGGCAAGTAAAATGCCATTTGCTACAGGTACACCAGGTAGTAGGTGTCAAGTGATGGGTCTCCCATTTTCTTGGCGACTCTGCTATAAAATTAAGAAACACGGTTTTTGCCTTTTGGCCCATACTTCCAGATTTTAGGGGTGTCAAAGATGGCCACTATACTACCATAGAGGTGTAATATTTCCAGGGAAATTGTTCTAAATCTGGATGTAGAGTTTTCAAATGTCCAATTTTGTTAGTAGGCGCGCAAAATTGCGCAAGCCCATTAGTAATAGTAAGCATAGTGATACATTTAATATATAGTCGCCCTTTTACGCTCCCTTAAATGAATCCAGTAGGAGGCTCTTAAATTTCGTAAGCAGATGAGAGGCGAGAAGTCAGTCTTGATTCTGAATTTTGGAGGAATCATCTAATGCTACCGTGTTAATTTTGTTAAGGTTACGAGATCAACATTAATTCACGCAAACCAATTTATGAAAATCTTTGAGAGAGAGAGAGAATTATTATCGCGTCTCAACAAAATTCTACCCCGGCAGCTATATAGATTTTATGCAGGATTTGTCCATTTTTAAAGTGAACATATCATCAAGTACTCAGGAGAGTAACAGGGGTCAGTGTTGGGGGGAAGGCGGGGGAAGGCTTAGCCTCATTTTCCCAGTTTTTTGGCACGGTGCAACTCTGGTTTCCAATTTTCACCAAGCCCCACAACAGGAGTAACTGAGCACAATGGACCTAAGTCGACAGAGTTTCCCGAGAGAAAATGGCAAAATAATCCACATGTCATGATGGATTTCATTTAGACCATACACAAAGAGAATGGTATATTTTGTGTTCAATACTGTCAAGATTTGAACCATCCTGGCTCATAAGAGACAAGGAGACAATCAGTATCTGCCAAAATGTGCATGATGGTATGATGTACATTAAACCTCCCCCCATCCCCCGACAACACTTCGCACCGGCAATGAAAATCACTTCTAAAGTACCTTTTCACAACTTCAAGACCTCCTCAAACTGTGCTTCAAATATTCAGTTTTGGCATCTTACTGTCCCAAAGTCACTTTCATCCATTTGTGATCCCCCACACAAGGGGCAGGAATCATTTCATTTTCAGGCAGTCCACATCGCATAAACCATGTAAGATTTTCAGCACCTAAGAAATTTTCAATTCTATATTAATTATACCCGAGTGATTTTAAACCAGCAATATGCTATGCACCAAGACTTCAACAGCGTAATTATCATCAATACAGTGTCATTGTCTACGCCATTATCAATCAGTTAACTGCAGGCCAAAAATACATCGGTATGCACCTCAAACAGGCACTAGTTCCAGTATCATCCATGGTTAGAGGAATGATTTCCTCACACATGCTCCGCCCATGGTCTCCTCTCACCCGGACTTTGCCCTTAGTACATTATCCTGTACAATATTGAAGCAGTATACATACCTGGCCACATGATGGACTGCTTTTATTTTATCCATTTAACCCTTTTGCAATTTGCACCAATGAGGCAAATTTTATTAAGTCACTCTGAGATCATTTTTTGTCGAAACAAGGATTTTCCAGCCGAAACTTGTCAAAATCTCAATTTAATCACCATATTAGAATCGGCATGGAAATACATTAAAAACCCCAAATCAAACAAACAAGCATGTCTATACTCTTTGTCAAAGTACCCTTTACAAGATCAGCGTAGAATGCGTGATGCGCGTAAATGGGATCGTGCGATCTACTGCTAAGCCCCGCCCTCGGATGACTGCGGCGTAATCTTGTAAAAGGTATTTTTGATTTAAAAGTATAGTTAAGTAAGTAGATTTTTTCAGATGGCTTCCCCAATTACGCCTAGATTTGGCAAAAGCTCGCGGAAGCCACTGGACCTCACAGGCCACTGACCTAATCTCTCAGAGTTGTGGAAAGGATTTATCACTACCAAGCAAATCGTAGGTCTTTGATCGTAGCTTTTGCGATGGATTCCCAAATGACCTTGTCAATCTCTAGAAAGACATTTCACAAGACACTGACTCATGAATTACCAGATTCAAAAGGGTTATCACTACCAAAAATCCTGCCTTGGTCAGAGGCTTGCGAGATGGGTTCCCATGACTGCAGGTCATTGGGAAGCCATATTCAACAGCCAGGCACCGATCATGTGATATAACCTAATATTAAACCAGATTTCGAAGGTGTTATCAACACCAAAAATAGAGTCTTTCAGTCTTTGGTCAGTTGATTTTGAGGATGGCTTAACAAATGATTACATTGTCTTTGGGGATGCCATCTCACAAGCCACTGACTCCAAGGGTACACCTACATGTGAATCTACCAGAGTTCTATTCACTTTATGCGAACAATTTCCAATTAATTTCACTGTAAAACATTAAACACCAAAAAAACAATATAAATACAAAAACACAATTACATATATTTTTATGCCTCTAACAACAGGTATTTAGAATCGTGTACTGTTTCAGGTTATACGGTTGGTGCCAGGGCTTTCCTTACTCAATACATGTATACCAGTATACATGTACTGTAAATTGAATAGTAGGTGAAACTTTTGACTATTCCGTATTTTTGTAATATTGATTATGGATCTGTCTCGTATACGAATTTTTGGTGCCAATTATCTAGCTCGCTCTCCCACATTTAGTTATTAAATAGTTTACAAGTACTTGTTCTAGAATATTCACTGCCCACGTCTCTTTTTAGTCATTACTGTTGGGTTTAAAGGCTTTAACCCTTTATTTTCTGACATTCTGAAGTTACTTCTATGCTGTATATTATTAAATCTTTTCCCCACTTTGATGCATATAAGCAAAGCTAGTTCACTATTGACCAATTCGGACAATTTTAGCATTCTTAATTTTCACCTTGAATTCTGGTTTTAATTTCTGGTTTTAATTTCACAAACAAAGATAATTACTCTATTTCTTTTTTCCAAGGAAAAAATTTTTTGTTAACTGCATTTTTCATTCATATAAAATTACATTAAAGAACGTAAATTTATGTTGAAACTGTACACTTTCTGTCTTGAATCCATCTACAATGGGATTTATACTTGTTGATGGCTTAACAAATTTACAAACTGAACGTAAACCGTATAGGACATAGTTTTAGATTCGACCTTACGGTTTTTTACTGCCAAAAGCGTTAATAAAATGTGAAGATGCTTACAATGAAAAAAAAAACGTGTTTTCTAGGTTAAAATTTTGTTGTAGAATCCAATCTGAGTAAAACAAATGCAAACTGTTCGAGCGTTCCCAAGATATCGGCATTTTGGGGTATTGCTCAATGCCGAGTCCCATAAAAAACCTATGGTATTTTGCTTGAAAATGCATCTTGCTTGAAAAAAAAATTACTAAAATATTTTGGAGTTTGACAAAATTGTAAGTTTAAAGTGTTCTTGTAGGAATATTGTTTGGGCATATAATTAACTTTTCAACAATGTCACTCTTTTCGGGGTTTTTTCGCGGGTTCTCGAAAACGCCAAATTTTAGGTAAAAATTGGATTTCCGCAAATGAAAAAAAAGATTTTCTCAATTTTAGCTGGTTTTTTTAACGAGGCATCATGATGCAGAAATCCATCAATGGGATTGGTTAGGGAATGTGTATAGTTGTGGGGGTCATAGGTAATGTAGGTCATTACAGGTCATTGACATATACAGCCCAAGGGTCTTGGCAGGGGTACTCTTGAGCAAAGTGTGGTTTTTGGCATACAACGTAACTGGGAAGAATGTTTAGATTTTTGGGGTTAAAGGTCAAGTAGGGTCATTGGAGGTTCAAAAGGGATATGGCCATAAGAGGTAATTTCTGTTACAACCATAAGAGTTCGGACCGGTTTCTTAATAGTATTTTACTAGGCGATCCTCGGATTTGGCTATCACCTGTGTTTTGCGATTCACCTGGCTTGAATGACCCTCGGGTTTTGCGGTTCTTTTGACCTTGAATGGGACCCTGTGGACCTTCCATGACCTTTAAAATTTTCATCATCAACAATCGACCCCCCGCCCCCCACCCAAGTTTCGTCCTCCTTGGAATACATGTTACACAAAAGGTTACCCCATTGGGCTCCTTGACTTTGATGACCCCTGAGACCTTGATCCACTAACCAATACAGACTCGGTCTTCTTAAGGTCAAGGGGGGGCACCCACCCACCAAGTTGCAGGAAGGTTGCAATCCTCGGTCTCAGAGAACATATGCAGTCAGACGGCAGGACACAGGACAGACAAACCACCGGTATAAATATATAGATTGTGCAAAGTTTGAATGTGGGCTAAAGGTCATTAGTCATTTAGCGGGGGTAAACTGTTACTACCGATGAGTCCTACAAGTTCCTTTGAGCATGTTTGGTGGTCACTGTAAATTATTTGAGAAAAGTGTATATATAGTGTGGAGCCCGCGGGCTGGCGTGGGTTCTTCGCTAGTGAAAAAGTATACCCGTTTTAGAGGAGGATTACGGGAATGTTTCAGAAAAGAAAACCAAGGGTGTGGTACTGTTATTCGACCTAATTAGCACCCTGGGTGCTTCATATCCATAGCGTCAAAGTATGGGTATGAAAACACAGCCAAGTTAACCAATATGACCCCTACATGACTTCTGCCCCAAAATGACCCCTCGAAAAATGTGACACAAAAGTGCTACGGCAACAAATATACAACCAATCAAAAAACTCATATCATACGTCCAAGCACGGCCAACCAAGGTACCAGGATAACACCCCCTGGATGACCTGACCCCAAAATGACCCCTCGAAACTAGAACACAAAACTTGACGGCGAAAACTATACCACCATATCAAAACTCATATCATACGTACAGCACAGCCATGTTACCCAATAACAACCCCCGGATGACCTTTGACCCCAAAATGACCCCTCGAAACATGACCACAAACTCTACGGCGAAAACTCTACCACCATACCAAACTCTAATCCATACGTCAAAGCACTGGTTAAGTACACGGAAAATGACCTGGATGACCTTTGCGAGATGCCAAAATTGGAGATTTTGGAATCAGGGAGATTTGATCTTGGTAGGAGATTTGATTAGAATCAGGAGATTTAAAAAAAAATAGCAAGCTTTCAGTGAATACTCCTCCAAAGGGGATTAAAGCCAAGGAATTGTCTTAAAGATCAATTGAAGCTTCCCACATTTAAGGAACTGGAAGTAGGAACTTCTTTTTTAAAAACAGATGACCTGAAAAAGGGTGAAGTAAAAGTCAATTATATTTAAAGGTTGTAACTTGAAAACGGAAGCCCACTACATAGTATGCATGAATCATGAGATAGAGCTCTTTAAAATAAAGCTGTCCCGAAAAGAAATTGACCAGGGCTCAAGCCCCGGTATGACAGCACCCATTTGAAGGAACACTGTCAGTAGGAAAACGAAGAGTACATATGGAGATTAAAAAAAAAATATGAAATGAAAAGTCGAAGTAAAAGTCAAAACTTAAAGGCTTTAACTTGAAAACGGAGCCGGTCCTACAAACCTATGAACTGCACCAGGAGATAGAGCTCTTAAAAATAAAAGCTTTGCCCGAAAAATGCCAGGGCTCCGGCCGTCTGACAGTCCCCGTTTAGGGACTGTCAGGGGAAACAAAGTCCACAACCAGGTACTAAAAAGGGCAAAAGACAGCAAATCACAACAGGTTCTTTATCTTGTAGGCTATCCCTTTGCACCAATGGGGTTAATTTGTTAACACTTCAAGACACAGCATAGCCTATAGCAGTTATGGTTAAATTAAAAATATTGCCTGTGCTGTCATCCGAAAGTCGGGAGAGAAACTATTGTCAGAAAACCAAAGACTATATTATCTTTTGTGGCCTAAGAATTGTTTTACTTTTATTTTCTTAACGTGTTAACGTTTTATTTTATCTCAACCCCACCATCATTTCCCATGACCCCGGGAAGGCACCTTTGACCTTAAAATGCCCCCTCGAAAAGGTGACCATAAAACTCGTACGGCAAAAATCTACCACCATACCAAACAACTCATATCCAACGTCAAAGCACGGCCCAAGTTACCCGAACAACGACCCGGGATGACCTTTGACCACAAAAATGACCCCTCCAAGTCGTGACCACAAACCTTGTACGTCGGAGCTCTACCACACACAAAATTCATATCCGTATGTAAAAGGACGGTGAAAAAACACATAGCGGACCCAAAACCCACAAGCCACAAAGTGATTTTTCTAGTATAATATAGATTGTGACCAAATGGGGTCAAGGTCACATAGGGCCATTAGAGGTTCAAAGGGGGCACATGGGTCATCATAGGACATTCTGCGCATAACAGTAAGAGTCATGGACCAGTGTTCCGTTAGTTGTCTGCATTTAGATTTCAGAAGTGTTTTATATGTAGATTTGACAAAATGGGGTCGTCAAAGGCCATATAGGGTCAATTAGAGGCCACTCTATAGTGGGTACCCAATGATTTGCGGGGGTGGAATTCGGTTAACCTACCACACAAGCGTCAAAATTCAGCACCAAATCGAAGGCCCATAGTGATTTTTGCCATAGCAGGGCTGATGGATTTATAAAGCTCAAATTCATTGGCAAACTAAATAAATGATCTGTCAATAATAGCCTTCTTATTTGCTAAGGCATTGTTCTTAGCCTCTGACTTGTATCTATTGTGTCATATCAACACAAAAACAGTTTGGAAATGGAAGGTTTTGAGAGTAAGGGTTTTAAGGTAAACCTTGGGAAGTCAAAAGTGATGGTGAGCGTGGTGGAGAAGGAGGTGGTGGTGAGTGGGGTGACCAAGGGACAAACTTTTGGGGCTACAGGGGCTATTTGAGCAAAATTGTCAAAAATGTAGACTTTGTAGGCCTTTTACAATAGGCCAACATTTCTAAAGGGGGATATTTTGTGAAAGAGGGCTAATCGCCTTTGCCTTGTTTATTTTGTGCACTGGGGCTGGACACAGGTGGACGTGTTTTGGTGGTGAGAGGGAAGGGCAAATCAGTGTGGTTGTGAGAATGCGGGATGATGGATCCATAGGAGACATGCATGAGGCTGGATGGAGACTGGCCCCAGGTTGGTGGGAGGGTTTGTGTGTGGGAGATGCCCGAGGAAGGGGATGGAGGGATGGGAACAAGGAGGGAAAATTGTGTGATGAGGTGGAATCAGGGTGAAGGAGTTCACATACCTGAGGGGCAGGGTTAGTGGTTAGTGGGGGCGAATGGTATGCGGGGGGGGTGGGTATGAAGTTAGGGAATGTGGGAGTTGCTGCAAGGGTAAAGATATATCCTTTGAAATGAAAAAGGCATAGTGTATAAGAGCTGTGTGAGAACAGTGAACATTGATGCGTATGGTGAGTGAGACAATGGGTAGTCTCTTCCTTTCTTCCTTTATTCCTTTTTCTGAGCAAAAAACATCGGTCCTTGGAACGCTTGTGCACCTGCCGTCGCGGGTAGTGATTGAAGCCAACACGACTGTGACTTGGACCTTCATAAACAAATGAGGGTTGGCATGTAAACTCCTAAACTAAGTTGTCCCAATTGAACTTCACTTTTCAAATGAGGGTCAATTTTACATTGTCGCCTATTTTACAATTTGACCTCCATGACCTTTGACCCTCGCACTGGATGGTTTTGTAACCCTTCTCCCTCTACATCGCTTTCTCTCCCCCTTGCGAGAGCGAGTAGTTTTTGGTTACAAGACCGCATCCAGACGAACTTAATGTCTCTCATGCGGCTCTAGAGACTCTTAGTGGCCTATCCAATTGTCCCCCCGAAAGGTCCCAGCTCCCGCCACCTCCCAACGGTCAGTAATCAAAACTAAGACGCCACGAGCGTCCCATAGGGCTCGTAGCGAAAGTAACCTTCTCCTGATCCTCTTAGCCCGACCCCCCCTCTTAATCCCCAGTACGATCTACCCGACCCTGCGCGACGCCGGCGCCTGGAATACGGTTTCTCTTCCTCTTAAGTGACCTCGATTTTCCCCCGGTTTTCCCTCCCTGGACCCACGGGTCTCAGCAGCCCTAGTACCGACCTATCTAGTTCCTTGTTGAGCCGGGCTTCCCCTATCAACGGAAACTCCTCTGTTGCGCACGGAATCCTGGATATAGCTCTTCGTTATCCCCGCTCAACCGTTAGATGCTCCTGTAATGCCCTCTCCCCCGTCTGGTCCGAAAGTTGCTACCACTCGGCTTAATCCCACGATTGCCCTTCTGCTGCCCGACCCTCGTAGAAGATGCTTGTTTCCTCCTTGTATGGCCAAAGTTCGCTTCTTCCGCCTTACTTCTTCCTATGTCCACCTTGTTAGGGTGAACAAAAGCCCCACAAGACGTAGCCTTCCCTCCCCCTGGGCCCCTTCCCTCTTCACGAGGGCGGCTTGGTGCATTCCTGTCCTGTCCGGACGCTTTCTCCCCCAGCCACCGCCCCGCCCACATCGACCCCCCTCTGTCCTCCACCCTCGCGACTGTCTCCCGCCAAAAACGTCTCAGCCTTCTACCTCAAAGTGCGTACTTAGTCCAGCTCTCCTATTCTCACAATCACACCCATTGAGCTCGCTATTTCTTTCACTGCGTGGCGTCCTTCTCATGCGACCTGTTCCGCTCGTCAAGCGCGCCTGTCTTCAGTAGTTTTTCCCCCCAACCTAACATAAAAGCGTCGGGCACGCAGGTTCCCCCCCACTACCGTTTTCTTCCGTAGTGTACGGCACTATGTGCGCGTTGCCGGTGGGCCTTACTGTCGTATCAGTCTCCTAGGCGCGAGTGTGTCCCAAGGAAGGGCCCATCTAAAAGGCTACTACCCACAGGTTGCTAGTAGAGTAAGGGCATCCGTGGATTTGATGCGGTTCCGCTAAACTTCATCAGTGGTATGCCATGCCCCAGCAGTGCAATGTCGAGATACGTCACTGACATAAGCCCTTACGTGCGATTGCCGCCGGATGTTTCCGGTTCTTGACCAATTTGAGCGGTTCCGTTACACACCGTTTAGTTGACATTTATAACATTTGTCTTTTAGTGGCCCCGGCGGCACGTATCAGTATTGCAGGGGAGCTTAGTCTTGTCTCCTCCGAGTGCTGTATCCCACCGTAAGCGAAGAGGTGGGGGGAAGCCCCCCAGATACCTCGAGGACCACCACTTCTCCTGCACCGTTTGCGTTGCCGGGAGTCGGAATGGTCGCGCGATACTGCTCTCTTTCCCCGCCTCCTCGTTACCTTCCCTATTCCGCCCTAGCAACAAAAAGTCTTTCCGGAGGTGGGGCCTTCTAGCCCTCTCCGTGGCATCCGCCCAGATCGCCCAACCACCTCACCTGCGCCCCCAGCCCCCCAACCGCCTTGCTTCCACGCAATCACACTGGCTCCCGCTCACCCCTCACCAGCCATGAGTACCAAAAGTTAAGCTTCCCCCGCTAGCAATGCCTTCCTTTGACTGTCTCAAAAGCCAGCAAGCTGCTCCCTAGCGATCAAGGCGGCGCATACTGCCGACCACTCCCACTTCCAGACACCGGCCACCCTATACGTGTCCCCCCTGGTTGTGGGTCCGAAGCTAAGCCTTATGCACAACCTGTACCCATTTCGGAAAGCTCCCAAAGTACTCAGGCGGGTCTTTCAGCGCTTTGCCCCATTAGGGGTTTGTCCTACGACCACGCAGCAACTCTCACTCCCCCCCGGCCTCTGGGCAACGCCATGCCACTCTTCGTCCCCTGTATCTCCTTCTCCCAATACGTACGCCATTTTTCCTTGTGCCCCTACACCTTCCTTGGCCCCCGCTTTGCGGTTTTTTCCCCAGTCGGGGCGCTCACTTGCGCCGCCCGGCGAAATGCGCTTGTGCCCGGCTCGTTAGTGTCGGAGAATCCAGCTGCAGATTCTTTCACCCCCCTCCACTCTCTACTTAATTTCACTCAAAATTTCCATAAGATTGAATTGACGTTTCTCTATTCTCCCGTAGGGCTGCCGTCACCCTCCCCATTAACGTGATTGGCCCTGTACTTTTGTGCGTTATTACAAAGGTCGGCCTTGTGTTTTTGTGGCGAGCAGTTTACTCCTCGACTCCTTTTTTGACTTTTTACAGTCACACACAAAATTAAACTCGTTAAATAACATTATCAAACCGTTCCTCAGACTTTGACTAGATAGAGCCCAATTTTAATCCGATCAATGAATGGAATGACGTTCAAAACCGCTTTGGTTATATTCTTTGTCAAATTCAATTTACAACCAAAAGTAGACAAAAAACGGGAGGCAGATGCAAAATGTGGTTTATAGTCATATGGGAAAGATAAAGGTGCGCGAGACCTTGCTACAACCCAGTTATAAGCCTACCTAAGCTAGCGATCGATTTCAGTAAACGTGTGTGGTTTAAGCTTGTCGTTGTTGTGGTTTCGCCATTTGCGGGGAGAGCCTCGAAAATATTAGCGACTAAATTGTGAATCAGTTCATGCCTCTAAAAAATCTTGCAAGCTGTGAATGTTTTTGTATGAAACCCCTTCAGTCATCATCAGGACATGATTAAGGCTCTAGTTGCAATGACAAATCGTACAAAGGTGAGTATAGAGGCGTCAACCACGAAGTGCAATTACGTATCTTCAAGACCACGCTAGTAACCAAACCTAGCAGGTACGTAATGGTGGACCTGTTTCTGAAGCTTCATTCTTTAATTCAATATTTTGCGTTCATCAAGCCAGTAACTGCTGATAGTTTGCCCAAATAACTGTAGTCATATAAAACATTTACCAGTCCAGATTCCCACGTAAACATCGTTACTAGTTTGAAATAAATCATGATAGTAACATTTATTTTGAAGCCTTGATATGATTTTGAGGCTACAAACCCTTTGATGCATTTCAACAGATGTACCTGTCACTCTGAAAAACCTGTTAGGGAGGATTTCAGACTCACAAAACGGGTGGTTCCAGAAGGTGACCCCTTTTCTGACATACTTTTATGCCACCCTATGAATTTGGAAACTAACGGAATAAACCACAATAACCACATAAATTCGTTAAGGTCGTAAGGTTTCTTGAATGAATAGGTGTCAGAAAAGTATGTCAGAAAAGGTGCCCTTGTGGAAAACACCCCACAAACCCACCCGATGTCGCCAATTCGCGTGTCTCCGGATGTTATAACCAGTAAAACACGGTTCCACATGTCACAAACATTGTCAAGAGGGGTGGATGTTTAGAGCCGCCCATTATTCAGAAGCCGCTAGCGTGCCAAGAAAAACATTTTTTTTTTTTTTTTTTCTCTGATAGGCGGGCCTTCTGATGGGTCAGGTGATCTTAGGGTAAGGGGTATGGAGTATGGTTACGGATAAGGTTTATGGTCAGCGTTTTATTTTTGGGTTAGAGTTAGCAGCTTGGGGTGTCCAAATGTAAACCAGTACCCAGAAGGCCACCACTAACAAAAATCATATTAGCGGGCCTTCTAAACGGGTACCCGATTTGGGCACCTGAATAAATTCAATCGATGACCCGATCGGCAACCCCGCCCCCACTTTACTCCATCGGAATTTGAGATTTGGGAGCAGTAGAAAGTTCCTCTTTGTCATGGACCCAAGTGAAATCTAGGAAATATTCCTTTTGATTATAATGAGCAAAAACAGTTCCAAATGTGGTCCACCACATTTATTAAACACACGCAGTCTTATGGGCTACATTTATCACCCATTATTTGCTTTCTACTGTCCAAACGGCTAGACCGAGGGCTAAACTCAAAATTGAAATGACCTATTGGTAATTGGGGGCCATGTGAGAGGGGAATTATTATATGAAAATTAAGGCACAATCGGGCCCCCCGCCTAATGGCTTTAGATATGAGCCAGTTACGATCTCAACAATTACTGTCTTAAAAATAATACTAGTAACATGATGTTTAGGCCGATTGGAAAACAGGCATAACCTCTTCCAGCCGGTCTCGTTGTGCTTTATTGTCTTATGGTTTGTTTTCGTCTAGCCCTGGATCCAAGAATCAGTGTGATGATAATAAGACTATGTTGATAGCAATAGTATAGCAGGGGAATCCCGAAAGCACTAAAGATTGACAGTGGTATGGCTATCACCATGAGGTTTCTCCACAGTAGATAACTTTCGATACCGAAGTACCATTGACAGAACTGAAGGACCTCGTGGACTTATAATGACAATGGGAATGGTGCTCTCCCAACCTGGAGAACGTGTAAAGAGGACCGGTTATGCTCTCCTCAAAGGCCAGCATCGTGTCTCGCAAACGTGCGAACCAAAATAATGGCGAGAATAGTTGTCCAGTGAAGAGGCAATGCCAAGAGTAATGAGTCATCACGGCAAATGCAACACAAGCTGCAGGAGACAATGGTATCTTTATGGACAGACTTGGTTAAGGATTTGAGCAAGAAACACGAGCGGAGGATACAAAAAACCCATGACTGCTCGACCGTAGTGTTTATTTCGAAGTGCTTAAACTTTAGCATAGGGACCCAGTACCAAGCTCGCCAATAATGACAAACAAATCAATGCAACAGTATCGCTTCGAGAGGTCATGCGACAAACACGATTGACGATGTGGTTGATTTGTTTCAAGTTATTTTGTAGAGATGATACAATACTTGAGCGTTCTCTGTTAATACAATAAAAGCGCCTGGATGTAAAAAAAACCCATCAAATAATAGACCGCTTGGTTGTTATCGGTACTCGTTTTTGATTCAATTTAATCATTTTCACAATCAAGTAAGGGAACGTGACAATGTGTGCGCAAAGTGAAAATGATTCTGTTTTTCAGCTATTAATTATGTTCTTCAACCTCATAATTAGCCAAGTGAAATTATACGCTCCGGTTTCAGAACAACATCGTCTTTCACATACCAGTTTAGATGTTTATGATAGATAAACTCTGACGACTACCAACGAACCAGCGGCCTGTGCAATTGTAGGACGCCGAGTAATTGTTTCATCAAGAGCAAATAGCTAACATTTTTTAATAACAATAATAGCATCCAAATATGTTGGTAGCAGTGTCTATAAGCGTGTGCTTCTTGACCCCGTAAAAATATCAGATGGTATTTGGCTATCAAAAAATCTATTGCCATCAGAGGCTCATGATTATATTTAGAAGCTTGGTGTTAAATTGCTCGCATGACAAGTCTTACGGTTTTATTAAGCTTTCGAGAAGGGCAATCAAAAGACGATTTGTGGACCCCTAGAAAATGAAAGTATGTTGTGTTCACAAGTTCCAAGCAACCCCTACCCGAATTCGTCCCTTTTAGAATTTGTTTGTGGCACACACTTTTTACCCTCCTCCCACGAAACCAATGGAAAAACAGTCTTTGGCATAACAATTTGATGTTAACATCGGGGATCGAACCAGATGGACATTGCAGAGATAAATGATCAGATTTCGTGGAAGCATCCCCGTTCCCCAAATCTCCACATATTAAGAAAAAGAGACTTCTTGTTCAAAGGTGCAATTCCCGCACGAGAAGCAATGAGGATTTTTAGGCTCCATGATAGACATAGAGGTAAGAGGAACAAAGAAGTGAAGACTGTTGACGTGCACGTACCACGGATAACACTTGCGGAAATTGTGAACCTCTTTTCAACAAGAAGTGTTGCCCTATTAGGAAAGTGTCATGTGAATATCCAGAATTAAGGATCTGCCAATTTCCGTGAGAGAATGACAGATGCCACAATCGATGTTACCGGTAGTGATGCCGTAAACTCATAAAACACGCATTGATTTGTTGGCATTGAAGGCAACGTATGATATTTTTTATCCGGCCACGATATTGACCATGACCATTAAATGTATGACCGTCGTAAGATTTTTCAAAATGATCGTCCGAGTGTACCTTGTAATAGTTTTGCAAGGAGATAAGAAACATCACGTGCGGTTGTGTTGTTACTGTGAGGCCAATAACTCTTCAAATCCATTGCAACAGTCAACCAAAGACTTGACAATATATGTCACATGGCAGTATGGCTGATTTGATGGTCCCACTGCCCGTCACAACTCGTCTCATAACGTTTCTTCATTCCCGGCCTGGAAAATACCACTCTCTCTATTGAAGAAGAAAGCAAGAAATATTTTTAAAACTGTATATACCAGAAAATTTTAAACGACCTCTCAAAACATAAGCACGCCATTACAACAGGGACTGGATGGATGCTTAACAGAAAACAATGAAGCTCTCTAAGTTACTCGCATTATTAGCAAGCCTCGGGGATTGGTGCTCGCTATCTACCTTATTTACAAGCTGTATGGTAAGTTGTGGAGGCCAGAAACCCGGGGTATGAATCACTTTCATCTGAACTTTGCTGTTTTATTTTACACTTCCACTATACAACACCCTGCTCCACACCCCTGTATTTCCCGCCTAATACAATTCGAACCATCACTTCAAAAGTTCCTATTTGGTGACATGCCGGTATCATGAGGTTAGGCCTGCGTGTACACCCATTTATTTCGTACGCTTATCAGGGGCAAGGGTGACAAGGCGAGCCAGACACCAGATTCCTAATAATAGATGTTAATGGTGTAGGTTTTTCCCAGACGATTTCGTAAAGAATGTGCATATATGTTTGTAAAATATAAATTACATTTCGCGCTTATTTTTCTAAGAGTAATCTGTTTCAATTGTTCACCACCGCTAATATTCGATGTCAGGTCCTCATTCAAAAGTGAACGCTTATAACCTCTGCATTTATGCAAGAAAACACATCTGAGTTGCTGCGGTTTTAATTATGAGTTGCCGATCTAATATAAGTACCAATCTAAGTCGGTAACCGAAGGTGGGGTGGCATTGTACCTTAACTAATCGAAATTATTTTTTTTTATAGTCATTTTATTTACCGAATTCGACAGTCAATAATATTATGAAAAACAAGAATAAAGGCTTTGAAAATTATCATGTGGCTAGGTGCATTCGAGTGGAGGCTGTGTGTAACATTGAGTCCAAATTGATTGTTCCCCGCTGGACATCAAAAAATATTAACAGATTTGTAATCTTTTGTAGAAGAGTATTATATAATTTATATTAAAAAATAATGACTTCATAAGAACATGTCAAAAATCCCGAGATTCATGCATTTTCTTTTCAAGGATGGCCTCATTTTAGAGGGCTCCCGAAATTGCGCGTGTACAAATTTAGTACCGTAAACCAAGAAGATGAGTAAACATGTGAACAGTGTAATTCACAAAACAGGATCCAGAGAAAAGAGATAGGCAAAGAACTGTATGTTTGTTGCATTATTCACACAGCTGACGCCACAAAATCTTAATATGTCTCATGAAAGACATGTTCAAAAAGTCTGACTTTGACCTTTAGCCAAACTAAGGTGTAGCACATAAATTGAAACCTGGTTTTGGTGTATAATTTACCAACTCTCTTTTTGTTTTGTCCTTAGTAATAGTAAACACGCGTTGATCCAAAACTGAGAATTCTAACAGTCAAAAATAGTAATGGAATCTTGTGTGCCTGATCCCCAAGTAACCATCGTCTTTACCAAGGGGGGGGGGGGTGGTTACCATCCCCCACCCCCCCTACTGACTTGCTCCGGTGCGTAAAATGCCCAAAGTTTGCGTCACAAAAAGCTTCGTGCGTAATCGTTGTTCGAATTCCTGTTCCGGTCATTTTGTTTTGTTAGCGGAAAAAAAATGTGAAGTAGCACCTTAACCGGGGTTAGGTTATGCCGTCAAAGTTGAAGGGTCCGGGGGGTGGTTGCCACCCAAGAATCTTTTGTAGTACAATTTTGAAATATTATGCCTCGTATTGCTCTAAAACTACTATATTTATGAAATAGTTCAATTGCCATCATTTAAGCATGATAGAAGTTAGGAGAAACCTGGGGGAGAAGTTAGAGAACCGTCTTGTGGTCTCCCGGTTAACGCGCGAAGCAAAAGCAAAGTAAAACTGCGAGTACGACAGTGACCACATCACTTTAACATTCGTCCACACACTGTTTTCCATTAACTCATTTTTAAGTATGACTACCGTGTCCTCAGGCCGCTTTTCTAATGAGCCTTGGACTTGTAGCTTCATTGAAGTGGAGGGCTGTTTTTTCCAGTGCAAACAGTACCCATCATTGCGATTGGGGTAACAATCTCCATTGCGATTGTCCTTGTCTGCGAGGCGGAAAACCCACGAGGAATCCCAATAACACGCCCAACCTCCCAGGATGGTCCTTGCCGAGAGACCACATCGACACTTATGGAAGTGCTATATTTGTGAGAACCGGCACCGAAGTAGAAAGCAACTCAATGTCTGATGTAACAACATTGTGACGTCCCCCATTTAGATTAGCTTGTCATTAGTTACATCTGCTCCAGAGAACCTCCATCCGTCGCCTTCGAGCACCCCTCCACTCAACCCTGGGAATTCCACTAAACCTCATCTTCTTCATTGAGACTCAACTTGCCATAGTACCCAAGGGGCTACAATGAATATAAACAAAGACGGACAAGCTTTACTGTCGAGAAGAATGGATAGACGGTCAACATCTACGTCTCCTTCACGACTATAAGCTGCCGCATAATCTTATAGTGCCGTTGGAAGAGAGGTACAACCCTAATCTTATTCAGTGTTGCAAAAAACATCTCTAACCTTGTTCTGGATCCTGTCCACAAACTCAACATCGACCCCCATCGGTATACAAGTCAACGCTGCAGTAAGTACCAAACAAAGTGCCTTTAAGCGCCGCTTTAACTACACGAAAGCAGACTGGCAAGGCTTCACTGATGACCTGGAGTCAGAAACGTTGAGAGGATTGCTCCAAAACCCATAACTATGACAATTTGCTCAACTAGTGAAAAAGACTGACGAGATTCATACCCGAGGCTGTAGGACGGAATATATCCCAGGCCCTTCCAAGGAATGTGCTAGACCATCAAGATATATCACCATGTTTGACGCTGACTTTTTGGCTGAACCAACTGCTAAACGGATGAGGAAGTCGGAGAGGATCTCCCAGGAAAAGATCAAACCTGCCATACTTTAATTGATCCACCGATATGACCCAGGCATAGAAGAAAGCTATGGGTTCTACCATCGAAAGCTCCGAGGGATCCACCAGAACCTACACAGCAGCAAATGTCGACACCCAACTTTTAAGTTGCCCACCAACTGCTTTTATAATGGCAATTGCAAGCAAGAAACCCATGAAGACAAACTTCGACCATAAGCGGATAGTGTGACCTGGTGTCCTAAGCCCCTTCACCATGGGACGACTTTGAATCCGGTATTGACTAAAACTCTCAACCAGGACACAAAGCCGTAGTGCCTTGACAACATCTATTACTGAGCAATCTAAAAAACCTTGCCCAGTAGCAAAGGATGGTCTTACGCTCTACACCTTGACTGCCCTTATTCCCACCGGTCCCAAAAGATTTGGTGGAAAGAACATGTTATGGACTCCTAAAGATGGGAAGATCCCTCCAATCAAAGAGCTACAGACCCTAGGTGATCACTGTCTTCGCCATAACTATTACGTACCGGAATTCAAAGCAAAAGACATGCTTCTAATAATTGACTTTGTATAAATACCGTATTCGCGTGATTTTTCGCCCAATTAGGAAATAAATGATGAAGAATATGAAAACATATAAGTTTATATCAGTTATTGTATGAATGAGGAAAAGATCCAACAAATTTCTTCACATTCTAATCTACTTTAGTCACTAAAGCGATAGAAGTCATTTGCTGGATGGATTAGCGTTTAGTTTAAAAAAAAGTATTTAGGAAATGGTGTTGAGCCTTGAAACATAGAAAAGGAAAACAAGCGAGTTGTCAAATTACTAAAAAACACGTTTGAAACTGATTATAGCACATGGTTATATAGCAATGACATGATCTACATGTAATTTGAGTTACTTGCATAATTATAAATACTAGTACTATTTCATTTAAGTCAAGTACAGCCATGTCTGTGTGGTGTAAGAAGCGCAGAATGACCTTGCTTAATGATTCAGCAAATCAGTGAAATCGTTAATAATTCGGGAGTTTTCTATCCTCACGATGATTGGGCAAGAGTTTCTGTGAAATCCCTACGGTATAAGCCACGTGACATACTGTAGTTGTATTGAATAACAGTAACGTATTTTCAGTAACAATATTAATTTTCTTTATTAACACTATAATAAAAAAACACATTTACACGGGGAGTACTTATGACTGTTTTCCATGGGGTCGGCCAACCATTTCGACTGTTAAAACCGGTTAAAATGAAACAACATTTTGCACTCTGTTAAACATTTGAACTCCCACCTCTAAACTCTACCGCCGCTGTTTGGAATAGCCACATATCAAGCATTTGGCGGTAGGTTTTAGGCATTCGACGCCAAGTGGTTAGATATTTGGCGTGTGTATTGACCTCACAAACTTCTGCTCCGGGTTGTAACTAATGTTTTACTATGAACCTTGACGTAACAACTAAGTTACTTGGATTGTTCAATTTTTCTAAGGGCAAGAAATACAGATATTTAGCTTGTGGAGAGGAGAGCGATGGGGGATTTAGGGAAACGAAAAGAGAAGGAAATTAAAAAAACAAACAAAAAAAACAACAACCATATCGAAAACATAGTAAAGTATTTGCCGGTGGGTGTTTAGTCATGGGTCGACAAGTGTTTAAAGATGTGACATGTTTATACCCCCAAACCCTACTTCGCATCATGTTTTAACAAATGTTTTTACAGTGAATCTCCGTGTTGTGATGTTCCCTTTTTCTACAGGCTCCATAATATCTATATTTAGCATTTGTTAGTCAGAAGTGAGATGGGATTTAGGCACGAAGAATCTCAGTATATCCACTTGGGATCAAAGCTATGAAGTGCCCAATTTCAGTTACCAAAAGCGCGTGTGTTTTCGCTAATGGACCCATCAGGAGGTTTAGCTTTAGAACTTCATCGAATGGCGATGGAATTAAGATATCAATTCAACGAAAAAGTTATGTGTTAAACAATATTCTAGTCATGTCATAATGTATACTGTTATACTAAAAACAAGCCCTCACAAGTGAAATGAGATTTAGGGGTAGGGCACCTCATAATGGACATGGATTTAGGTATGAAAAGTGTGTTAAGGATTTATGTACTAGCTTGCGGACCCTTATGTATTGATTATGCCGCACTTAGAGTAAGCCTTCAAAATGAGATTGAGTTAGGTAATCAAAATCCACCATAATATAAAGGTACAACGCGAAAATTTCAAGGATTCATGTGGGATTTCAGTAGATCGACACTCAATGGATTTCTTACCTTTTATTTGGCCCCAGCAATTCTTAGTAGGGAAAGGTAAATTTGATTTGCGTTCTTCAATATAAAACATATGCCGAATTTTGTGATTTGTTCCAGTATACGAAATTTACAAATTTCACAAGTTTGTACTAAGGAATACAGCCGTTATCCTTGTTATATGGGGATACTATTGATGGAAACTAATATTTTTGCAACAGAAAATCAGTGCTTTCATTTTAGCCGGTATTGAAATCTTCGATACACCTTTATGAAGAAGTGTACTCTTTGTGCTGCAAATTTTTAAAATGGAGGACAAAATCTGAATTTCGCTTAATAGTTGTCATTTTTAAAACTTATAATATTGTTCAATAAGGATCAAATTTTAATCATTGTGTCCAAAAATGGAACAAAGTTGTGAATTCTCCGCTGCATGGCTTTTCTGATTTTTAAGCGATATATTGAGAGTGGG
Source organism: Ophioderma brevispina (assembly GCA_023653785.1). Classification (NCBI taxonomy): domain Eukaryota; kingdom Metazoa; phylum Echinodermata; class Ophiuroidea; order Amphilepidida; family Ophiodermatidae; genus Ophioderma; species Ophioderma brevispina. Next base: position 35,490 of record JAMKCH010001713.1, read on the forward strand.
TAGGTTTTCTATTTTTGCGAATTAGGATTTATTTGTAAGAAGCCTTATATTCGTAATGGAGATGGAGTTTTACGAAACTTCTATCAATCGTCATTAAGAATTTGGGTCCTTAGATTCTAACATCCATCTCCCCCCATGAAGCATCTTTACACTCTGACTCCCATCTCCATTACGAAGGGTCTTGCACCCAAATCCCGTCCAGCAGTTTTCCCCACACTGTAATTCCCTTTCTTCCATCTCCATTATTGGGACTCGGCATCTAATTCCTAACCCTTTGGATCTTTGAACTCAGTTGTTGTAAGGGGTGTTAACGGTTTTTGATCCACTTTGTTAAAAACAGGGTAAAATGACCATGTGTCATATTTTTACCCCTATAGTTTTAGACCACTGCATATTTAGTTGACAATGTGTTTTTAATAGATGTATTAAAGGCCCTTTAAAAGATGATAAAAGTAAAATATTCGCTTCCAATGCATAATGAAGTAATGTGTTAGGAACTTCATCAGGTAAATTTTATTATTTCACATAAACTTCCGAAAAGCCTTTCAGTTTATGTATGGTATAGGATGTGTACATGTGCTGGAGCTTCGAAGTGAAGAAAGCACAACCCACATTTATCGATAACTACGAGACCGTCCTTATTATTAATGTCTGTCTTCAAATTCGTTTTACATTATCTTCTTAATAATAATAAGAATAAAAGAATAATATGATAATTAATCGCAATAATAATTACTAGCAATAACTTATCTATAATATAATAACAATTAATAAACAGGACCTAGTTAGATGAAAAAAACGAATGTTTGCATGAAGACACGTGAAACTTTATTAAGGCTATCCATAAATTACGGTGGGACTACTTCAAAATATACGGTTTGTTGTACCTATTTTAGATTCAATACAGTTTGTTGGCAAATCTATACGAGAATTTGAATGAACAAACCCCTATTTTTACGGGATTTGAGGAGATCCATTTAAATATAAAACAAATAGGCTCTGAAAAATTGGACGTAAAATTTACAATAATTTTTCATCTTTTTTACAAAAAATTTTGCTCTAAAGAATTACCGCTGGGGACCAAATGTCTTACCCCCGTGGAAAATTATTACCACGTGGTGTCTTTCAAAACTGCAGTTTTACTAGGAAAAACTAGTAAATGGCAACATAAAGTTATAACATGTTTTAACGAAGGCTCATAATAGAAGCGGGAACAAGCTATTAGGCGTCTGACCATCACTGTTCATTTTTTTTAACAAGTAAATTGCATTTATATATGGAATAGTCTCAAAGTAAGCCTTGATTAAATACTTTATTTAATGATAGTTATGACATTGCATGTAACTAAAAAACATGTGATTCTATTCAACCTGATGCACATAGTCTCCACGGATATTAAAGCATTACGTGTTGCTTCTGCCATTGTCTACGAACTCACAAGAGACGGGGGACCAGCGCTGATTATTCAATGGTGGCTTATCCCGTAACTTTAATCAATTAATGTGTATATCCCATGCAGACGCGTTGAATCAGTGAATTTGGACTTGCGTTGTGAGTTTGGAAAATTCTGAACAAATATGATTCACAGGGGAAATTAAATCTTTGAACTGTAAGGAATTTAGAGTTACAATTTTATGCAAAATTCGGGTTGTAGGGCCAATAAACATTTAATTTAGGTTTTGATTGAAAATTACGAGGTAATTTTCTACAAAAAATCGATATTATTAAGAGAATACAGTATGCAAATTTCTACAAAGAGCGCTGGATTTACAAACGAGAGATATGTGTTTTGATTTTGTGACTACGATACCAAAGTGCAAGAATTGCATGTGAAAAACCACTCCGTATTTAACTTAGAGCAGATTTTGTATAAATTACTAAGTGTTTAAAAACATATTCAACTTTTATGTAAATAGCCTATACTCCCCCGTTTCAAAACGCTACGTGTAAAACCTTGTATAAACAATCTTTTGGGGGCCTTGCAATACCATTATCTTTATTTTACCAAAAAACTACTATATGTACTCAAACTGTTACCTGGTTTCAGTGCGCTTTTGGCTTCGGATCTGCGCCCATATAAAGCACACATTATAGGTATCCACTTGAAATTTGCTGCTTCACTTACCAAAATCAATAGAATCGGCTACAAAAGGCAATCTGAGGGCTTTATTAAATGGAGATGTGATATTGATTGCCGGATACCCAAAATGAAAAAATTCTCAAAATTCCTGCGAAAGCTATTTATAAAGTACTTTTGAGTTCAAGTTAAGAGCTACTTCCACAGTTATGACACAAGAAATAAAAATCAGGATATTTGGGGAAACAATCAAGTTGACCACACTCTATGTGTACGTACAATTTTGAGGCTAAAACACGCTTATTTACGAAAATTCTGTCCAGCAATTTGCAACTAAAGCTCATAAAAAAAAAAACAACTTTTAAAGATTTCCAGTCAAATTCACTGCATTATTTTTACATTTCGATGTAATGTTATTTTATTAACATAACTGCAACTTTTACAGTATTGACATTAATTTGGAGAGGAGGGTTTTTTTTATTCTCTGACACCGTTTAACAACCACTTCATCACCAAATTTCTCTTTGATTTCTGATGATCGTCTAATTATTTCAGACCAACACACGTGAGCCTCCGGTGTTTAATCACACAAAATGCAACACCGGTGTAGACATGAGTATCAAAGACTGACTACAACCTTCAAACTAACACCACAAAGGCCAAAGACCGGTCAAGGTTGGGGTGGCTATCGAAGAATCAACTCCGAAGTGTGTTTTCCTGTGTTTAACACCCATGATGCCACGCTCTACTACATTACATGTAAGAGCATTATTACAGCGGTAAAACATCGATTTGGAAAGAAAAATCTGACGGGGCGCACTATATTCAAAATGTGCGTGTGTCTTTACATTAAATTTTACTTTGACATGATTTTTCGCTTATAACTCCAGAACTATAAGTCCGGACTTATAAGTCGGAAATAAAATTTGTCCAATCTTAGACTATACACATTTGTCATGCATTTCAAACAACATGACCACTTTTCAAATTTGATCCCCTGATACCAATCTTTCGTGATCGCTATTCCGTATTGGATTGAGGGTCGCGAGCGCTAGTTGAATGTTTTTAATAAATAAGGGCAAAAGTGGAGCCATAAGTACCACCGATGCGGTTCAATATCCTAATTTGGATAGACCTGTCTACAGAAAACCCAGGAGTTAGAGAACTAGAGTTAGGTAACGAGAGATCGGCCTAGATGACACGATGGAAGTGGCGTGCCCACTGTACATTTATAGACGTGTGGCGCATCCCCAGGGGCGCATGGGGGATGATGGGTATCGGACTATGGCCAATCCTAAATGAATGGATATCTCATCAATAATGGGAGAATTCAAATAACTTCCAAGGGCCCTGGGTTGTTGTTGAAGGCATGCTGAAGGTATTAAATGTACTGGTACATGTATTGAACTGTTTTTTTGATGTTGAACAAATTTGTGTTATGCTCCGTGCTTGGAGAATTAATGATGTTGTTGATGAGGATTCTCTGGTGGTGAGAGGATGCATGACCCATACGGGGACCTATGTATCTATCACCTACTGATTTTGGGATGTTTTTCATTATAATCATCATGATAATATTTGCTACGTGTATCGTCAGGGCTTTCCCCCACCCTTTGGTACGGTTCTTCACAATACTTTTCGGATATGTATCGGTATCTGTCAGCACTGTACAATCGCCTGGTGTGACTGTCCCGTACAGGTAACGTTGGAAGGGGCTGGATGCAGGTCAATGGAGCTCAATTGAGTTTTAAAAAGCGGCCCAATTGAAGTGAGGTGTTGCCTGATTGACAGTCGGGGATCGGTAATTCCATTTGGTATCGTCCGTGGGTTTAGAGGACAGTGAAGAAGATAGTGTTCTTGTTTGGTCTTATGCGATCGCAGATGAAGCTGTGTCATGGTGTGTATGGTGTTTGGTCTGTGTTAGTCTGGTCGTTGTTGGTTGGGCTGCATGAATGAGAAATATTATTGGAATGAGGCATGAGGGTATTTGTAGATGGTAATAGACGGGCTTTTATGCGTCTGCGGTCGAGTGGTTCCCATTCATGCTTATTAGCATGTCGGTTGACGCTTTGAGTTATTTAGAGTGCTTTTTGAAATATGATCCATATTGTGGTTGATGTTATTTTTCTGTTGAGGGTCCCATATCGGGCAGTAAGTATCTTGGATGGGCGAACTAATATGCTTGTCGGCAGTTCTTAGTGGCTCTGTCAGAAAGCAAGGTTTCTTTAAGTAAGGACCAAAGTTTATATTGCTTTGGCGGCAGGTGTTGCTTATATATGTTTATCCAGAAGAAAGGTCACGAACTGATAACAAACTCCACTCCTACATAAGGGTAGTGTTTCACCTCTTCAAGTAGGGTGTCTTCCATATGATAACGATTATGAGTGGGTTATTTGTGAGTCATCCTCATTGAGAACATGTTTGTGATTAATTAAAGCCCATCTGCCAGTATGTTTTCCACGGAGGGATTGTTTGATCACTGAATGTTGATTTCTCTATAACTATGCAGTCGTCTGCGAAAAGTCTAACACTGGATGAGAGGTCATCTGGGCTGCAAGTTCATTGAGAAGATTTAAAAACAGCAAGGGGGCCCCAACCCCAACACCTCCCTGATGCAACGCCGACTCTACTGGAGGACTCAGAAGATGATCTCCATCAACTACAACCTTTTCTGATGACGTTTGGTGAGGAAGGAAGTCAATCCAGAGTAAATTGCTGTTGCGAATTCCAAAACTGATGTAGTTTGGTCAGGAGTCTACGATGGGTTTTAGGCCAATAAACCATTTAATTACGTTTTATGATTGAAAAATACGAGGTATTTTCTACAAAAATCGATAAATCAAGGAATAAATTATGCAAATTTCTACCAAGAGCGATGGATTTACAAACGAGAGATATGTTTTTTGATTTTCGTGAATACTGACTACAAAGTGCAAGAAGTCGCATGTTGAAAAACACTTCCGTCTTTAAATTAGAGCAGATTTTGTAGAAATACTAAGTGTTTAAAAAATATTCAAATTTTATGTAAATCAGCCTATTGTTTCAAAACGCTAAGTGTAAAACCTTGTAAAAAACTTTTGGAGGGACTTCAAACATTTATCTTTCATTTTATCCAAAAAAATCCTATATGTACTCAACTTTCCGGTTCAGTGCGTTTTGGCTTCGGATCTGCGCCCCTATAAAGCACACATTATAGGTATCCCACTTGAAATTTGCGCTTCAATTACCAAATCAATAGAATCTTGTACAAAGGCAAATCTGAGGGCCTTTATTTAAATGAGTGTAGATATTGATTGCCTGAACCAAAATGAAAAATTCAAAATTCCTGCGAAAGCTATTTAAATGTACTTTTGAAGTTACAATTTTAAGAGCTACCTTGCACAGTTTGACAAGAAAAAAATCAGGATATTTGGGGAACAATCATTTTGACTCACACTCTATGTGTACTACAATTTTGAGGATAAAACACTGCTTATTTTACAGAAATATTCTGACAGCAATTTTGCCAACCAAATCCCATAAAAAAAAAAAAAAACTTTTAAGGATTCCATTCAAATTCACTGCATATTTTACATGTCGATGTAATGTATATTTTATAACAAACTGCAAATTTTACAGTATATGACATTAATGGAGAGGCGTGTTTTTTTTTATTCTCTGCACCTTTACAACCACTGTAATCACCAAATTTCTTTAATTTGATTTCTGATGATAGTCTAAGTATTTTAAGACCAAAACACGTGAGCCTGCCGTAGCTTTAATCAACAAATGTATTAAAACCGGTGTAGCACATGAGTATCATAGACTGCTACACATTCAAACTAAAACCACAAAGGTCAAAGACCGGTCAAGTTGGGGTGGATATCGAAGGAATCAACTCTGACGTGTGTTTTCTTGTGTTTAACACCATGATCCACGCTCTACTACATTACATGTAAGAGCATTACAGCCATGTAAAACATCGATTTGGAAAGAAAAATCTTGAGGGCGCACTATATTCCAAATGTGCCAGTGTGTCTTTAAATTTAAATTTTACTTTGACCTCGGTTTTTCAGCTTAAAACTCCATAACTATAAGTCGGACTTAAGAAAAATTATAAATTTGTCCAATCCTTATGACTATACCAACAATTTGTCATGCATTTCAAAACAACATTGACCACTTTTCAAATTTGATCCCTGTATAATCTTTCGTGATCGCTATTCCGTATGTTTTTGAGGTCGCTAGTTGAATTGTTTTTAATAAAAATAAAGGGCACACATGAGCCAAATAAGTAACAGGCGGTCAATATCCTAATTTGGCTAGACCTGTCCTACAGAACAACCCAGAGTTTACGGAACTAGAGATAGGCCTAGATGCCACGATGAAGGGGGCCAGCTGTACATTTATAGACGTTGTGGCGCATCCCCCGGGGCGCATGGGGGGATGATGGGTATAGACATGTGCCAATCCTAAATGCATGGATATCTCATCAATAATGGAAATTCCAAATAACTTCCAAGGGCCCTTGGGTAGTTTGTTGAAGGCATGCTGAAGGGATTTAAATGTACTGGTACATGTCTTGAACTGTTTTGATGTTGCACATAATTTTGTGTTATGCTCCTGTGCTTGGAGAATGATTGTTGTTGATGAAGGATTCTGGTGGTGAGAGGATGCATTGCCCATACGGGGAATGTATCCTCTCACCTACTGATTTTGCGGATGTTTTTCATTATACATCATCATGATAATATTTGCTAAGTGTATCGTCAGCTTTCACCACCCTTTGGTACGGTATTCACAATACTTTTCGTATCTGTATCTGTATCTGTCAGCTACTGTACAATCGCCTGGTGTGGCTGTCCCGTACAGGTAACGCTGGAAGGGGCTGGATGCAGGTCAATGGGGCTCAACTGAGTTTTAAAAGCGGCAATTGAAGTAGCTGTCCTGATGTAGTCGGGGAGGTAATTCCATTCTGGTATAGTCCATGGGTAGAGTGAATGAAGATAGGTGTTCTTGTTTGGTCTTATGCGATCGCAGATGAAGCTGTCATGGTGTTGTCTGGTGTTTGGTCTGGTTGTAGTCTGGTCTTTGTTGGTTTGGTGCATGAGATGAGCAATATTATTTGGAATGAGGCCATGAGTTTCTTTGTAGATGGTACATAGACGGGCTTTTATGCGTCTGATGTCGAGTGGTTCCCATTCAAGCTTTATTAGCATGTCGGTGACGCTTGATTCTTTAGGTCTTTGAAAGATGTCCAATGTGGTGATGTTATTTTTCTGGTGAGGATCCCATATCGTCGGGCAGTATTCTAGGATTGGTCGAACTAATATGCTTTGTAGGCAGCTTCTTTAGTGGCTCTGTCACAACAGGAAAGGTTTCTTCTAAGTAGACCCAGAGTTCTATTAGCTTTGGCGGCAGTCTGATTTATATGTTTATTCCAAAAAGGTCAGATGACAACTCCACTCCTAAATAAGGGTAGCGTTTCACCTCTTCAAGTAGAGTGTCTTCCATATGATAACGATTAATGAGTGGGTTCTTTTGTGAGTCATCCTCATTGAGAAACTTTTTTGTGATAAAAGCCCATCTGCCAGGTGTTTTCCCCCTGGAGGATCTTTGCATCACTGACTGTTTTATTTCTCTATAAACTATGCAGTCGTCTGCAAAAAGTCTAATACTGGATGAGAGGTCATCTGGCAAGTCATTGATATAGATTAAAAACAGCAAGGGGCCCAACACCGTCCCCTGATGAACGCTGGACTCTACTGGAGATCAGAAGAGGAATTCTCCATAAAACTACAAACTTCTGATGATGTTTGGTGAGGAAGGAGTTGATCCAGTAGTAAATGTTGTTGCGAATTCCAACATTGTTAGTTGGGTAAGGAGTCTACGATGGGGACGGTGTCAAACGCCTTGCTGAAATCCATGATGATGAGATTGGCCTTGGCTACGATATCCAGAAAATATGAGGTCGTTGGTCAGAGCTGAAGCTTGCGTGTCACATAACGTCCTTGTCTAAAGCCGTGTTGTTGAGTCAGCTAGGCATTCCATGTTTATCAAAGTGGCATGATGGTTTTGATGGATATGTGTTCTAAAAGTGCAAATGATAGAAGTGAGCGACACGGGCGATAATTTGCCGGATCCTGAGCGATGGTTTTTTTTTGTAAATGGAGTCATGTTAGCTTTCAAACCAGTCTTGCAGGAGAAGTTCCAGTGGAAAATTGATTTTGGAAAAGCTTTTGGAGAATCGGTGCAATACTTTTGAAACAGGAATTTCAAAACACGAGCAGTAATGTGTCAGACCCGGCTGCCTTATTCGGATTAAATCATTTGAGTAATTTTTCAATCCCATCGGGTTGATTTCAGATTGTGAATATCAGGAAACGACTACATTTGTCCAAGATCCGGGAAATCTGTGAGTCTTTCTTTACTGCATGCACCTACTGCACCTACAACGGACCATGTCGTGATCCTTGATTTAACAGTTCACAAGGACATACTCGGCAACAGCAGGAGTATTGGTAAGACAAATGTCGAGGATGTTGTTAAGACGGGTAGGTTTATCCACCACTTGGTGAAGATTATGTTCATTAAAAACATCAATTAAGTACTTGCTGACAGCCGGGTAGGCACCTCCTGGTCTGAAAGATACGGTTTCCCAATCTACATCTGGGAGATTGAAATCGCCAAGCAGCCATATATTAGCATTTGGAGGGATCTTGTACGAGTGTAGGCCTATTCATTTGATACGGTCCGATCCGACCTATAACACGTATTTTTCGCCAAAAAATGAAATAAAATCTAATTAGTACTTTGAATACCATTAGTGTCTAAAATTATTAATTATAGGAAGATGAAAGAGGAAGGAACAAAATCATATGCACCGTCTGGGGTTCGAACCTGGGGTCGCATGGTCACGGGCGAGAACTCTATCGACTGCGCTCCACCCCTCCGCCCCTCTTTTCGCTCCACCCCTCCTCCGTGGGACTCGCGCTAAATCCCAGCGATTCCCAGCATCATTCCCAGAATTGCCAGCTATAGCCAGACAATGCCAGGATATTCCCAGGTATTGTCAAGAGGGGGATAAAGGGGATAGACTGCGCATGCGCGTGTCATGAAGAACCCGGAAGTGACGCAACTGCACTGTCCGCCATTACTTTGGTTGATCGTAAGCGACGACGGAAAGTGTTGAATTAATTGAGCACTTTAGAGACATCTGATTGCATTGACAGCATACAGATACAGTGAGTAATTGTAAAATCATGAGTAGTGCTTATCGGTAGCGACTATAGAACATAATATAAGCTTAAAACATGGTTACAAGTGTAGTACTATGGTCATGTTATGCCATGCAATCAGTGGCGTAAATTTTTTTTGACATTGGGGGGGATGGGGTTGATGAAAATTTATGAATGAAACGGGTTTACCGAAAAGATCCATTACTAGCCAATGTGCGCGCGAAGCGCTAAAACAAATTTGCCATTTCGAAGCTAATATCGTTAAATGTAAATGTAATTCGAGCAAAATGCGCGCGAAGCGCGCGGAAAGTTACCATTTTAAACTATTATGGTAAAATATGAGGTTATTTTTGGTCAAAAACACATGAACAGGAATCAACATTGGGAGGGGGGTGATCGTATTGACCATCCCCCCTCATCAAAATATTGGGGGGATACACCCCCCCATCCCCCCGGGATTTACGCATATGCATGCAATCCAATATGTGCGACTGTCACGTGTGAGTGCATTGAATCATCCATTGCATTGCATGGCAATTATGCATACTATTATTATAGTCGCTGACTAGTAGTATTATGACAATGAAAAAGGTTTATAAGGGACTCAATGTGCAATGTAAACATTGGGATAAATCCATTCAGTATAGGGAGCACGCCAGTTTGATAATTTTGGTTTTATGTTTCTTTTCCTTAATTTAAACAAATCAATTATGTAACCAATTCAGCAGTTTTCGGAGTTGACAGTTTTCAAGTAAGATTAAAATCTACAAAGAACTATGTTTCATTTGTTGGAACTATTTAAATGATGATCTAATCACGTGAAAGATAAACGGTGATTGGTAAGGATTCCAAGTTATTTGTATGCTGCATGCTGGTGATAAGCATTTTCGCTTGTGCCAGGTATCAAATTTTGAGGAAGAAGTTTTAACATAAAATACAATGATATGTGAACAAACACGTGTGAGTGCAAATAAATACTACGTCAATATGGCAAATCGTAATTGAGTGTGTTCTTGTCTGTTTTCCTGTCCTGGTACTGTACGAACAATGATAAGGGTATGTCTATGTTAACACCGAAACATGTCTATGTCTATGTTAATACCGAAACAGAAGCCAGCGAAATATATCACGCTGGCTTCTGTTTCGGTATTGCGTGCGGCGTTGTAAATATAGCACAGGGAATAAAGATGGCAACTCCCATGATTGTTGTACAGTCGTCACATTTTTCGGAATAATCTGGATTTTTTTTCGCAAGGAATACTCCAATGACCATGAAAAGCACCTGGTACGTCTTATTTAGGGATATTTCATTATATATGTACCGATAGATTTATGCCAATAAATCCCTTTAAAGGTGTAAAAGCCAAGTGACAATGGTAAGTTTCATTTGTAAGGTTTTTTTTTCAAGATGTGGCATATTTTGGTTTACAAATATAGACAATACTTAAAACCTCAAAAGGTTGTCTCCGATCTCTGTTCCTTCATATGATATGATTCATTCAGCCCCTCCAGAAACTGAGACATGTATGAAATTGTTTTATTTTTCAAATGATTTTTATGAGTGATGAGGGCGTAGAAACATTAAGAGGGCATCGATGGTAAACTGTGACTGAATTTTGTGGGATTGAATAGAATCACATTTATTCTGCAGGCAATAAATAGCCCGATTTTCTTCTGGAGACTGATTCTATTCGCTGAACGCCGTTCATTTTGATGTGAATCCGTGGACAGAGCGCAAAACCGACTACTTGATTCAAACGACTGTAGCTTGGTCTACACCTAACCGATGTGAATGATCTTTGCAGCAAATTAAAGATAATGAACTAAACGTTCAGATGGTACCACATATGTTAGGCATATGTTACTTAAACATTCAAAATGGCTTACACAATCAGGGTAATTTTTTGACTCACCCTGTAGAAAGCAGTAATTGGGTAATAAATGCCATTCAATCGTGAGTAAGTGGCTCATGTAACATGCTTTGATGTACATCAAGGACTATGTCTACACTTCTTGTACAGTACGTTGATCAAGCTAGATATATATTTTTGAGCAAGTTAGTCAAGCTGGAATGACTATGTAAAAAGGTCAAACGAACATTCAGTTAAACAAAATGGACACCACCTGGACTAACGATACGTTAGGTCACATACTTGTCGGGAAACCACGTTATCTTTGTCCAAGCATCCAAGCTCGTGTACAAATTCCGAAGTATTATTGATGGACTGACTTTGTAATACTTTTAGAACATTTTGGAATTATTACTTGAAAATGCCCCCTTGGAGATCAATAACCTTTGACTTCCGGCCATTCTAATAAGAATCGACCAGTTTTTGCAGTTTCATTTGGGATATTGTTCCATGAGTGTTTCGCCCTTGTCTTCAAATATGGATCAGTTTTGCAGTATAAGAAGGGTATACACATCATCCTTCTTTGATATTTATCTTTAAATTTTCTGGTAAATTTTTTTACTTCTTCAGTGCTATTCTTTGTCTTCTTCCCTCCTTCCTTCCTGTCATTTTTAAATACCCAGCAAGATTTGTAAATATCAAAAACACAACAAAGCACTATTTAGATTGCTGCTCTGTATGTACACATCGGCAGTGCAAGCAGCTGCATCAACCCTTAGGATACCCTATGACCCTAAAGCACTTGCCTTTCTCAAATAATTTTCTCATCTGTTTATATAGGTCATGGAAGTAGGTCATAGGGGGCGACAATACTTTCTGTACACCGTATACATGCTAGTCAAGCAAATTAGTCCAGAAGGAATGACTAATGTACAAGTTTGTCCAGCAGGATTGAATAATGTCAAGTTAGTCAAAATGGCCATCATCTGGACTAACTTTAAGTTTGACAGGCTGACCAGTGGTTTGTTGCAGTGACTTATTATAGTGATTCGTAATTACCACAATTTTGCTTCAGTTCCTCCTTCCCTAGAAATGAGCAATTCATTGGTATATTAGCTTCTATTTTCATATCATATGGTCGTTCATCTCCGTAATATCCTACAGTAAAAACGTGAGTGAAATCTGTATCATTTTCTGTCCATGGTTCTTGTGTATCTTCTGTTGGACATGGCAGGGGAATTTCCCTCACGGGCAACATTGGATCAATGCAAATTCTTTGCCATTTTTGATCACTATTGATCCGAGCTTCAACAAAGTACTCGACGCTTACCCGATGAACAAGGCGCAATTGCAAATTGTCCATTTCGTATCGGAGTTTCTGTTCTGTTTATCAAAAATGTTAGAAAAGGTTAAAGGAACTATAAGTGAAAAAGTGAAAAAAAATTGGAAAATCCATGTAACTTTAAATAAACCTGAAATGAATGATTTTTTTCAGATTTTTTAGATTTCATAATTTATTTACCAATACCAATAAAATCATAGCATATGCATTCGCGATACAATGGTAGGTGACCATACAGAGCTGAGCTTGAAAAGTATGACCACTATGAATATATAGGTATGGCAAATGTCAAATAGTGAAATATTGTGTTGTTTTCTATTTCTTGCCAGAATATATCTTGACTGTAAGTTTTATTTATTATTTTATATTTTTATTTTGTATTTATTTATGTGTAAATTATTTAAATTTCGTATTAGCTGTATTTTAATAGCATGAACTCTAACGCTGTTTGTGAATGTTTAAATGTTTGTAAATAATGTCGCAATTCACTTACACGCTGTGATGACATTTTTAATAATATCAGTTATATTTTGATTTGGATTGTAATGATTTAGTGTTTTAAATTACGGTGTTTTAAGGTACGTTTAATTACACCCCACAAACGTTGATGTGGAGCAGTTTAGAATACGACCGTTGCCAGGTCAACTGGCTCCCCCTAAATTGGTACGAGCCACTGATCATATTCAGGGGCGGATGCCAGGATTGAAAAATGTCAAAATTACCGGGGGGGCTGAAAGCTGAAAATTGTCCAAAATGGGCGATTTTTGCACAGATTTGACCGAAGTACCGGGAGGCGCGCGCCCCCTCCGCCCCCTACCTGGAGCCGCGCCTGAGAGTGATCACAGCACAAACCCTATGGCGTATCATATTCGGAAAAGGTACATGAGCCAAGGGTTGCGACAGTTAACCCAATTGATACTGACGTGCACTACATCGGCAAAGACAGCCCGGATAATGTAATATTTGCTACCTCTGGAACAAGAACCCTGCATCACACTATCGCATGCACACGAGACGTAAAAGCATCAATTGCATCATTTACTGACAGTGATTGTACTGAAAAACTCCAAGGATAGAATAGCTGGTTTCATTCTGGTACGTAGAATAGATCGCCGCCTACAGCCTGTTCTATCCCAAAATAGAGGCACACGAAGAGTTCAGCTGTTATAAGGTTCCAATTTCTGGTGCAGATTGTACCAGCCAGTAATACCACCGTCGTAAACTCTAGTACAGAGGCTCCTTCAGTCGGGTCACCAATCGGTCTTAGGAAAAATGTATCGTCTGTTAAAAGTGAACGAAATGGAAAAATATCCACGAATAAACGTCTAGCCCTCTTTCCATTCATCATTATCTATTGTCCGTCTTTTGTTATACATGACCATTATTTTTGCGGAAGTGTCATCTAGCTAGCTTGATGACACTTCCGCAAAAAAAAATCGTTTATAACAGAAGAAACGTACTATAGGAATTGGTGGGAAGGGGTTATTTAAATTATAATCGCATTATGGAAACCTGTAATCATGGAAGGAAGCACATCGACTTCCACCATCTTTTAATCAGTTTATCCATTCACCTTTGATCGTAATCCCTCTGCCGCAATCGATGATCGGCGAGCAATCATTACTGGAGAATTTTTTGAAAACTCTATATACGAACACGTAAAAGTGTAAAAGTATATTGAATATTACAACATGTTCAGACTGTCTCCGGTGTGTATTTGTTGCTGTTTTCGTTAAATACGCAGTGTTTGTACATCGTTATACGTTCACTTTTAGTGCCCAAGACTGCGCAGTGCGAGAAATAAAGGATGGAAGTTTGACTAAATTTGAACGTGTTGACCAGTGGGTGTCTTGGATTTTCGTTGGGCACCCATGCTCGTTCCAGGGGTTCTGAAAGCGACCCCTAACGGGACCAATTTTCAATTAAAATATACCCGGCCCCTCATGGGATCAGTTCTTCTTCTTCTCATTACAAAAAATGACTTGTGGATACGCTAAGAAGAAGATGGGATCAGTTTTGGTTAAATTATACTAGTTTTCAGTGAAAATATACATCTAACGGTACAACTGTAATATGACATCCTTACTGTGCTATTTTAAATATATTTACACTAGTATTATCCCAGTTATATACTCTCTTTTGAAATTCCACTTATAATGTATTATACACATCTTTACTTGTATGCAAACTATTTTGATTAATATTGTAACAATTATTTTTTCACTATACTGCATTTTTTACATAATTATTTATCATATTATTTCTGTTGTATTCTATGATGAATAAAGATTGATTGAAGATTGGAGATACTTGCAGTGAGATTATATCCCTTGCGGGAACTGTTCGCCAAACACGAAAAAAGATACACATTTAAAATAGCCAATATACAAGAAAAATGACACTTGTGCTACTGCAAGAAAATATACACACTTAGGGTTATTTTGCTGATGTGTTTAGATTAATTTTTCCTATTTGTATCATTGAACCAGTCATAATTACAACTTAATTTGCACCCCTAGCGGGACTAGAACTAGATTATTGTGAATTTGATACCCCTTAGCGGTAGTCCCGCATTTGCAGCTAGTCCGTCTTTTTTGGAACGAGCGGAGGTTCCCGACCAAAATCCAAGACCCCCCGGGAGTGTTAACCGGTTTCCATGTAAGCCGCCATATGTTTGAGTATTTTCTTCGCAGCATTCATCGCGTGCTGATGCCCGATGACCCAGGAATCTTCCGCATTGAAGAAAAAAAAACAATTCACGAACTGCGAATTTCTCGAGCGAGAAAATCAAATTACGTTGTGATTTTTTCTAAAAAAAATAAACAATTGCAAATATTATAGGGCGGCGGGTAGATTGACCAAAGCGAAGTAAGGGGGTCGTTGTGCTTCCTTTTATCTCTTTCTTCCATGCGGATTTAGAGACTTATGGCGGAGGGAAGGGAAGAGAGAAAGAAAAAACAAGTCCTGTCGGGCTCTGAATGCCATTGTGTCGGTTATCCCATGGTTTCACACCACTAAATACTGCTCCCATTCGCTCCGGATACAAAATGGGTAAGATGAAAACGTCATTTTCGTCTTAATGGAACATCAAAGACCTAAAGATAACATTCGCCTTGAAGATTATATATCTCTACCCAATCAATCATGAAATTAGGGGTAGTTATCCCCAAATTTTCGAGTACTGGACCGTGAAGACTAGAATGCACCGTGCACCCTGGAGGTCAGAGCACTTTTCAGTCACGTGTTCCTTGTAAGAACTACGGTTTTTTAAAATTTGTTTGTCGGATCCAAATAACAAAATTTTTTGAGATTCCTACAGATTTTATACTTAAGATTGATAGCAAACATGATTTGAAACCCAGGTCTCGCAATTTCTTCTCAGTTTTAGGTTATACTTAGGCAAGGGTCACTAAGAAAAAAACCACCTATTTGCAGTGGGGCTGGATTTACGTTTCTAGTGTGATTTACTGTGTGAATCCTATTAGACCTCAGATTAATGCATTTTATGCATTTTATGGTCTATTTGCAACCTCTTCACATGTTGTGATCATTCATGAGAAAAAATCTCTTTTTTTTTTAATTAAGTGAGCGACAAAATAATATTGTCCCTAAAATATCCATATGCTGCTATGCTACCTGAAGATTATTAGATAGGCTCACAAAAACACTTTGTTTCCCATTGCTTTAAAGCATCTATCAGAAAAAAATAAACGCCTTGCCTTTGAGAAGTGAAGGAGGGGCGTACTCGGGGAGGGGGTTAATCGGGGGGGGGGTGCGGTGCTTGTAGAATTGTCACCACAAAGGCCTCTTATTATAGATGATTAAAAACCACTTTCATGTAACAGTATCAAAATAGCTTTCCTTTCTGGATAAAAGAAGAGACGCCATCACTGGTAAAACCGGCATGTTAACATCAATAACTAAAGTTGTCATGGCTCTCTTTATCCATATATTATTTGCTATTAATCGGCAAAAACATTGCACAAGCCAGACTAGCTTAAATTTTGCCAACCTTAGAGCTCGTCATTTTACATTCGGTTTACAAAGTTGACTTAAGCCAGCTAGAGTGTTTTACAGCTCCCATTCAAACTTACCTTTTGCATTGCCTCTCGAGCAGTTCTCTGCGATGACCCCCCCCCCCACGCTTGCAAAGGAAACAATAGCCAGGGGGCTGCTTTAGTCTCACTAGCTGAACAAGATCAAATTGACTACCAGGGTTCAGGTGGAGGTAACAATTTTTTTTTGCTAGTCTCGATATCAACAGTGCTATAGGTTCAACGCCACTAAATACTGGTCCCATTGTTCCTGATACAAAAATGAGCGCATTTGGAAAAACGTCATTTTCTCCGCAATGGCACATATCCGACCTTAAAGATAACATTCTGCTTGAAGATCACCCCATATCTCACCCACAATTAATGAAACTTAGGGTAGTTTTTCCCCAAAATTTTCGAGCTACTGGACCGTGAAGACTAGCATGCACCGTGGACCCTGGAGGTCAGAGCACTTTTTCAGTCAGGTGTTCCCTGTAAGAATACGGTTAAAATCGGTTTGTCGGATCAAAATAACATTTCAATGACAACTTTTTTTGATATTCCTACAGATTTTATACTTAATATTGATAGCAACCATGATTTGCAACCCAGGTCTCGCAATTTCTCTCAGTTTTTCAGGGAATACTTAGGCGAGGGTCACCAAAAAAACCACCTCATTTGCAGTGGGGGGCTGGATTTACCTGTTTCTCATGTTTTTTACTGGTATGAATCCCCATGGGTGTTATAAGCAGGATTGTTTTCAAAATATATAAGCTATGGTGTCGCTTTGTGCCGTATAGGAATGACTTATCAATGGGTCATTACAGTAAAATGATTATTTTATAAATTGAAAAATTTATTACAATGTTTTAACTTTAAAATGCTCTGGAATCGATGGTATAATTAACGTTTGAAAATACCCAATTATCGTCGACTTCGTATAATATTAATTTATTACAAAGAAAGGATACTGCATTAAAATGGCACGAGTTCAAACTCCACTAGCGTTATTTATTTTGGGAGAAAACTCACGATCGGACTGTTCGATGACACACTAATCACACTTTGTTGGCGAAGGGGGACTATAGAAATGCTCCTCGTCCGTGTGTGCGTGTGTGTGTGTGTGTGTGTGTGTGTGTGTGTGTCCCACGCGATATCTTTTGAACTAAGCAAGTGTGGGTGTCCATCTTCGCAACATAGATGTAGCTCGAGTACGCGCTGGGTCGGATCCGAAGTGGGTCATGTGCCATGGGTCAAAGGTCAAATGAGGTCAAAAATATGGTAAAAATAGGGTTAAATTGCTATAAACCTTGTCAGCACGATATCTTTTGATCTAAGCAAGTATAGGTGTCCATCTTTGCACCATGTCGCTTAAGTAGGCGGCGGATGAGTTCGGAGATGGGTCATGTGCCATGGGTCAAAGGTCAAATGTGGTCATCCAAGGTATTATGAAACTGTTATGGTAGGAGCCTCTCTGGTTCCATCACAATCTTCCCTGTGATCTTTAAGTTATGTTACTTTTCCTCCTTTTAACTACCGCGACGAGCGGGGGACCTTTGTGGTTCCAGAACCGCTCTAAACCACCTAGACTACATTACGTTTGCCTGGGTGAGTGTATTGTTGACCCCAAAGACGGCTGAAACACAGATTTCCTCTATACCATTTCGTATGTTATAGGTAGTAAGTAAGATTTTGAAACGGACGCGGTCTTTAACTTTTAACCAGTGTAGATTGTTCAGAACAGGCTAAATGTGATCATATCGATTTGTCAAAGTGACAAGTCTCGCTGCTGAATTCTGTACACGTTACACGTTGACTGCAGTACTAAATACAGTTGTATCACATGGAATTGTGCTTTAATTTCCCGAAATCGCCCCCTCCCCCCAAAAAACTTTTATACTACCTTTAGGGATTTTTTCGGGGGCATTTTATTACAAGAAATAATAAATCCATCAATCAGTAGAAACGCGACCAAATCCTTCAAATTTTCACCAAAATATTCCAATTTTCCATCAGCTATTGACGTGTCATACTGAGGGGCACAGGATGTAGTTTTAGACCCATTTTGTTATTTCGATATTTTCCCCATGAATGAAAATATTTTCCCAAAGTGTAAACGACAGGCAACGCTAACGGCGAA